>BPLR01004104.1:0-19944 GCA_021605095.1 Caerostris extrusa | reverse complement strand
ATGGGAAATGGTAGACTTCGTATATCTATATTAATCGTATATCTATCTTCGTATATTAAACAAAAAAAAAAAAAAAATAATGAAATTAAAAAATGCACTTATCCAAGGAGATAGCGAAGTAAAATCGACGTATTTCGCGCAGCCTTTATAAAATAATTTTAACGCATTTGTACGCCCACCGAGAAATGCGTCTCAAGGACTTAATCTGTTTTGAATGGAGTGGGACTCCAAAAACTTTTAAAATTGAGGTTTTTTTTTTTTGTTCCGTAAATTCATGTTCGACGACTTGGAAACCTTTGGAGCGAGAAGAGCAATGTTTTTATAGTGACATTTTACTCTGATAGGTACACCGGGTTCTACATATGGATAAACAATACCCCACTCAGAATAAAATTCATTGTCTTTTATTGACAATTCATCGAAGGTTACACCAGTTTGTACAAAATTTTTACATATAAAGTCCACATGGACCAGGTTGTCTTGATTGTCACTTCAAATTTAGTTTGAAAACCTTGAGCAAATTCAACCTGTTTGCTGTAAAGTTGTGGTGGGAATTTAAGTTGCTCCCATCTGCTTTCTTGGAGTGCTTTGAAGAGTCCGGATCCCATTATTGTGTCATTGGAAAAGGAATTTTCAGTTGGCAACTTTACCTAGTTCGTCGTATGATTTTGTGATAACTTCTTTGCAGCCAGGTAACCAAGTGTAGAAGTATCGTTTAGAGGTTTTTGTCCTTTTTATAGTTTCTTGAAGTACCAAGTATATCTGCTGGATGTGAGTCTGCTTCACGTGTTCCTTGTTCGTGATAGAATGTAAGATCTGGAGACATCATGAATGTACCTGCTGTAATTGCACCAGCTGCTTTGTAACTTGGAACTGCTTTATCAACTTTTAGCTTCAAATTCGATAGGTTCACTTTGGCTGTACATTCTTTGCTATTTGTTTAATTTCAAAAGATACCTTTTGAGTAATTTGTATTTATATGTGTTGAACATATTTCTTGTCAACACGTTTGAGCAGAGAGCAGAAATGACATCAGGTAGATATTCCCATTTCCAGCCTTCAGATTCACGTCTTGGTAAAGTGTACCATTGCGTTTTTGTCATGTTTTTCATCAAGCATTCCATAAAGTGTTAATAGGTTGGTCACTGTTTTGATGTGCTTTCTTTTTTTTGCTGTAAGTGAATCTACGACGTCTCATAGTCTTCTTGTATCCCGTACGTTTCGGCTATCTCACGTAACGTTTCCGGCGATAATTGAGACGTGAAGGTATCCGACGACGAAGGTTGTATCGGCGACGGTAGCGAGTTAGAGGCATGGATAATCAAAGGTGAATAGTCAGAGTCAAAAAAAAAAAGGAAAGGGCTGACCTGAAGGTAAGTCCAGAGAAGCTGTTGAGTTGTCACTGTCAATGTAGATATCAGGAGGTGTTGAGGGTCCTGCTAATGCATCGCGCTATTTACATCACGTGAATTCTTACGTCACTGGCCAAGCGGCCTTAATGTAGAATAAAAAGTCCGAAGGAAATCCAAGAATAACAAGTTTCAACAAATCAAAAGGAGTAAAAAATAATTAGGGGTGACATTTCAAAGAAAAACATCTGGAAGAAATTTAACTATGGAAGCATATTTTCTAGAGTATATAATATATGTTGTAAGAGAAATGGTTAGTTTGCTGACAAAACATTTCATAAATATTTCCATCTTGGCTGCTTTCGATGTTATAATGGAGGACCTTATTCTTGGCTTGAAGACATGCTCAAAATAAGTTTCCCATCGCTGGCATAAATGTCTGTACATTCTCACCGAGTTATCCATTTCTTCGTATAATTTGAGACGTGCCCAAGCTGTGGTGACAGCTGCAATAAAAATATTCGTGGATGTGTCTTGATAGACGAAATCTTTACTAGATTGCCACTGAATTGCTGCCACTTCTTCCGAAGGCAGATATACACTGAAGTGACAAAAGTCATGGGATACCTCTTAATATCGTGTCGGCCCTCCTTTCGCCCGCCGTAGGGCAGCAACTCGACGTGGCATGGACTCAAATAGTCGTTGGAAGTCTTCTGCAGGAATATTGATCCATGCTGTCTCTATAGACGTCCATAATTGTGAAAGAGTTGATGGTGCAGGATTTTGGGCACGAACAGACCTCTCGATGATGTCCCACAAATGCTCGATGGGATTCATGTCGGGCGATCTAGGTGGCCAGATCATTCGTTGGAATTGTCCAGAATTATCTTCAAACCAATCGCGAACAGTTGTGGCCCGGTGACATGGCGCATTGTCATCCATAAAAATCCCATCGTTGTTTGGGTACATTAAGTCCATGAATGGCTGCAAGTGATCTCCAAGTAGCTGAACATAAGCATTTCCAGTCAATGTTCGGTCCAGTCGCACCAGAGGACCAAGTCTATTCCATGAAAAAACAGCCCACACCATTACGGAGCCACCACCAGCTTGAACAGTGCCTTGCTGACAGTTTGGGTCCATGGCTTCGTGGGGTCTGCGCCACACTCAAACCCTACCATCAGCTCTTCCAACTGAAATCGTGACTCATCGGACCAGGCCACGGTTTTCCATTCATCTAGGGACCAACCGATATGCTCACGTGCCCACGAGAGTCGCTGCAAGCGATGTCGTTCTGTCAGTAAAGGCACTCGAGTCGGTCTTCTGCTGGAATAGCCCACGAAAGCCAAATTTCTCCGCACAGTTCTAACAGACAAGTCCCACATTGATTTCTGCGGTTATTTGACGCAGTGTTGCTTGTCTGTCAGAATTTACGACTCTTTGCTGACGTCGCCGGTCTCGGTCGTTAAGTGCAGGCGGTCGACCACTGCGCTGTCCATGGTGGGATGTTATGCCTGAAATGTCATACTCTCGGTACACTCTTGACGCAGTGGATCTGGGAATGTTGAATACCCTAACGACAATATGTTTAAATTCTCCTTTAGACCCTTGGCTGTATAAGCAGATATATATTTGTAATCTTAAGTTAATAATAATAATAAAAAAAAAAATTGAATAAAAATATTTATTTAATTTGTTTTTTCCGAACATTAATATGCTTATTAAAATCCACTGCATTCTTACCAAAAGTAATCTGATCCTTATTGGTGTTCTTACCAAAACTGGTAGAAAAAAGCGGGAGGGCGTTAGACACTATAGAGTTTAGTTAGGCAGTATACATTTTAATTTTTTTAAAAAAGGAATTATAACTTACCGTCCCCCAAAGCTGCTTAATGCTAGTGTTGCAATTAGGCGGCGTCCTGGGTTTTTGCGTATATTATTTACATCTGAATACCTTCTGATATCATCTGATACCTACTCAACTTTTGTCATGCGTCAACTTTCTGAACAGATGTCTTACAATCAATAGGCCACTCACTGCTTTTCTGTTTAATTTTTAAAAACAAATCCATGTATTGTTTAAACGGGCAATCAGAGGTAGATGGGAAATATATTTGGCTGTATGTTCATTCTACTCTATTATTTAAAAAATACAAAAAACATTATTCAGCAATTATGTAGCCTTTTCTCTTGGCTAGTTTTACCTCCTCACCCATGTGCCAATAAGTGATAGTTCCTCATTACTATTCGTGCATGCAGTTTGTTGCATATTTTCGGTGCACGTACGACATAGGGGAAACATTAATTTTCCCTGGCATCGATATGGAAGTACTGGTAAATACAATGCACGGGGTGGTATTACTCGGCAAAGTATTAAACTAAAATAACTATCCTCATCTTTGAAATCCTTTAAAGGGAAAATACATTAAATAAAAATCTGCCATATTCTGCGAATATATATTCTTGAAGATGAGGCTTTCCTGTTTTCGGACAAGATTCTCTGCCTTATATAAAATATTCAAAAGTTCCGGTTGCCAAACTGGTTCAGGTTGAACGGTAAACAAGGTAAAGCACCAATACTGGAGCGAGCAACTTTAGGCGGCATTACAAGTAAGCGTCTAATTAAAAATAACCCAGTAATGCATCGCGCTATTTACATCACGTGAATTCTTACGTCACTGGCCAAGCGGCCTTAATGTAGAATAAAAAGTCCGAAGGAAATCCAAGAATAACAAGTTTCAACAAATCAAAAGGAGTAAAAAATAATTAGGGGTGACATTTCAAAGAAAAACATCTGGAAGAAATTTAACTATGGAAGCATATTTTCTAGAGTATATAATATATGTTGTAAGAGAAATGGTTAGTTTGCTGACAAAACATTTCATAAATATTTCCATCTTGGCTGCTTTCGATGTTATAATGGAGGACCTTATTCTTGGCTTGAAGACATGCTCAAAATAAGTTTCCCATCGCTGGCATAAATGTCTGTACATTCTCACCGAGTTATCCATTTCTTCGTATAATTTGAGACGTGCCCAAGCTGTGGTGACAGCTGCAATAAAAATATTCGTGGATGTGTCTTGATAGACGAAATCTTTACTAGATTGCCACTGAATTGCTGCCACTTCTTCCGAAGGCAGATATACACTGAAGTGACAAAAGTCATGGGATACCTCTTAATATCGTGTCGGCCCTCCTTTCGCCCGCCGTAGGGCAGCAACTCGACGTGGCATGGACTCAAATAGTCGTTGGAAGTCTTCTGCAGGAATATTGATCCATGCTGTCTCTATAGACGTCCATAATTGTGAAAGAGTTGATGGTGCAGGATTTTGGGCACGAACAGACCTCTCGATGATGTCCCACAAATGCTCGATGGGATTCATGTCGGGCGATCTAGGTGGCCAGATCATTCGTTGGAATTGTCCAGAATTATCTTCAAACCAATCGCGAACAGTTGTGGCCCGGTGACATGGCGCATTGTCATCCATAAAAATCCCATCGTTGTTTGGGTACATTAAGTCCATGAATGGCTGCAAGTGATCTCCAAGTAGCTGAACATAAGCATTTCCAGTCAATGTTCGGTCCAGTCGCACCAGAGGACCAAGTCTATTCCATGAAAAAACAGCCCACACCATTACGGAGCCACCACCAGCTTGAACAGTGCCTTGCTGACAGTTTGGGTCCATGGCTTCGTGGGGTCTGCGCCACACTCGAACCCTACCATCAGCTCTTCCAACTGAAATCGTGACTCATCGGACCAGGCCACGGTTTTCCATTCATCTAGGGACCAACCGATATGCTCACGTGCCCACGAGAGTCGCTGCAAGCGATGTCGTTCTGTCAGTAAAGGCACTCGAGTCGGTCTTCTGCTGGAATAGCCCACGAAAGCCAAATTTCTCCGCACAGTTCTAACAGACAAGTCCCACATTGATTTCTGCGGTTATTTGACGCAGTGTTGCTTGTCTGTCAGAATTTACGACTCTTTGCTGACGTCGCCGGTCTCGGTCGTTAAGTGCAGGCGGTCGACCACTGCGCTGTCCATGGTGGGATGTTATGCCTGAAATGTCATACTCTCGGTACACTCTTGACGCAGTGGATCTGGGAATGTTGAATACCCTAACGACAATATGTTTAAATCTCCTTTAGACCCTTGGCTGTATAAGCAGATATATATTTGTAATCTTAAGTTAATAATAATAATAAAAAAAAAATCAGAAAATGTTTTCTTATTTAAAAAAAAAAATGATAATATATTTAATTTGTTTTTTCCGAACATTAATATGCTTATTAAAATCCACTGCATTCTTACCAAAAGTAATCTGATGCTTATTGGTGTTCTTACCAAAACTGGTAGAAAAAAAAGCGGGAGGGCGTTAGACACTATAGAGTTTAGTTAGGCAGTATACATTTTAATCTTTTTTAAAAAAGGAATTATAACTTACCGTCCCCCAAAGCTGCTTAATGCTAGTGTTGCAATTAGGCGGCGTCCTGGGTTTTTGCGTATATTATTTACATCTGAATACCTTCTGATATCATCTGATACCTACTCAACTTTTGTCATGCGTCAACTTTCTGAACAGATGTCTTACAATCAATAGGCCACTCACTGCTTTTCTGTTTAATTTTTAAAAACAAATCCATGTATTGTTTAAACGGGCAATCAGAGGTAGATGGGAAATATATTTGGCTGTATGTTCATTCTACTCTATTATTTAAAAAATACAAAAAACATTATTCAGCAATTATGTAACCTTTTCTCTTGGCTAGTTTTACCTCCTCACCCCATGTGCCAATAAGTGATAGTTCCTCATTACTATTCGTGCATGCAGTTTGTTGCATATTTTCGGTGCACGTACGACATAGGGGAAACATTAATTTTCCCTGGCATCGATATGGAAGTACTGGTAAATACAATGCACGGGGTGGTATTACTCGGCAAAGTATTAAACTAAAATAACTATCCTCATCTTTGAAATCCTTTAAAGGGAAAATACATTAAATAAAAATCTGCCATATTCTGCGAATATATATTCTTGAAGATGAGGCTTTCCTGTTTTCGGACAAGATTCTCTGCCTTATATAAAATATTCAAAAAGTTCCGGTTGCCAAACTGGTTCAGGTTCAACGGTAAACAAGGTAAAGCACCAATACTGGAGCGAGCAACTTTAGGCGGCATTACAAGTAAGCGTCTAATTAAAAATAACCCAGTAATGCATCGCGCTATTTACATCACGTGAATTCTTACGTCACTGGCCAAGCGGCCTTAATGTAGAATAAAAAGTCCGAAGGAAATCCAAGAATAACAAGTTTCAACAAATCAAAAGGAGTAAAAAATAATTAGGTGACATTTCAAAGAAAAACATCTGGAAGAAATTTAACTATGGAAGCATATTTTCTAGAGTATATAATATATGTTGTAAGAGAAATGGTTAGTTTGCTGACAAAACATTTCATAAATATTTCCATCTTGGCTGCTTTCGATGTTATAATGGAGGACCTTATTCTTGGCTTGAAGACATGCTCAAAATAAGTTTCCCATCGCTGGCATAAATGTCTGTACATTCTCACCGAGTTATCCATTTCTTCGTATAATTTGAGACGTGCCCAAGCTGTGGTGACAGCTGCAATAAAAATATTCGTGGATGTGTCTTGATAGACGAAATCTTTACTAGATTGCCACTGAATTGCTGCCACTTCTTCCGAAGGCAGATATACACTGAAGTGACAAAAGTCATGGGATACCTCTTAATATCGTGTCGGCCCTCCTTTCGCCCGCCGTAGGGCAGCAACTCGACGTGGCATGGACTCAAATAGTCGTTGGAAGTCTTCTGCAGGAATATTGATCCATGCTGTCTCTATAGACGTCCATAATTGTGAAAGAGTTGATGGTGCAGGATTTTGGGCACGAACAGACCTCTCGATGATGTCCCACAAATGCTCGATGGGATTCATGTCGGGCGATCTAGGTGGCCAGATCATTCGTTGGAATTGTCCAGAATTATCTTCAAACCAATCGCGAACAGTTGTGGCCCGGTGACATGGCGCATTGTCATCCATAAAAATCCCATCGTTGTTTGGGTACATTAAGTCCATGAATGGCTGCAAGTGATCTCCAAGTAGCTGAACATAAGCATTTCCAGTCAATGTTCGGTCCAGTCGCACCAGAGGACCAAGTCTATTCCATGAAAAAACAGCCCACACCATTACGGAGCCACCACCAGCTTGAACAGTGCCTTGCTGACAGTTTGGGTCCATGGCTTCGTGGGGTCTGCGCCACACTCGAACCCTACCATCAGCTCTTCCAACTGAAATCGTGACTCATCGGACCAGGCCACGGTTTTCCATTCATCTAGGGACCAACCGATATGCTCACGTGCCCACGAGAGTCGCTGCAAGCGATGTCGTTCTGTCAGTAAAGGCACTCGAGTCGGTCTTCTGCTGGAATAGCCCACGAAAGCCAAATTTCTCCGCACAGTTCTAACAGACAAGTCCCACATTGATTTCTGCGGTTATTTGACGCAGTGTTGCTTGTCTGTCAGAATTTACGACTCTTTGCTGACGTCGCCGGTCTCGGTCGTTAAGTGCAGGCGGTCGACCACTGCGCTGTCCATGGTGGGATGTTATGCCTGAAATGTCATACTCTCGGTACACTCTTGACGCAGTGGATCTGGGAATGTTGAATACCCTAACGACAATATGTTTAAATCCTCCTTTAGACCCTTGGCTGTATAAGCAGATATATATTTGTAATCTTAAGTTAATAATAATAATAAAAAAAAAAAAAAAAACTGAATCAGAAAATGTTTTCTTAAAAAAAAAATTGATAATATAATTAATTTGTGTTTTCCGAACATTAATATGCTTATTAAAATCCACTGCATTCTTACCAAAAGTAATCTGATGCTTATTGGTGTTCTTACCAAAACTGGTAGAAAAAAAAAGCGGGAGGGCGTTAGACACTATAGAGTTTAGTTAGGCAGTATACATTTTAATCTTTTTTTAAAAAAGGAATTATAACTTACCGTCCCCCAAAGCTGCTTAATGCTAGTGTTGCAATTAGGCGGCGTCCTGGGTTTTTGCGTATATTATTTACATCTGAATACCTTCTGATATCATCTGATACCTACTCAACTTTTGTCATGCGTCAACTTTCTGAACAGATGTCTTACAATCAATAGGCCACTCACTGCTTTTCTGTTTAATTTTTAAAAACAAATCCATGTATTGTTTAAACGGGCAATCAGAGGTAGATGGGAAATATATTTGGCTGTATGTTCATTCTACTCTATTATTAAAAAATACAAAAAACATTATTCAGCAATTATGTAGCCTTTTCTCTTGGCTAGTTTTACCTCCTCACCCATGTGCCAATAAGTGATAGTTCCTCATTACTATTCGTGCATGCAGTTTGTTGCATATTTTCGGTGCACGTACGACATAGGGGAAACATTAATTTTCCCTGGCATCGATATGG
The DNA here is from genome assembly GCA_021605095.1 of Caerostris extrusa. Lineage (NCBI taxonomy): Eukaryota > Metazoa > Arthropoda > Arachnida > Araneae > Araneidae > Caerostris > Caerostris extrusa. The sequence goes on along the minus strand of BPLR01004104.1, from coordinate 11,124 downwards.
AAGTACTGGTAAATACAATGCACGGGGTGGTATTACTCGGCAAAGTATTAAACTAAAATAACTATCCTCATCTTTGAAATCCTTTAAAGGGAAAATACATTAAATAAAAATCTGCCATATTCTGCGAATATATATTCTTGAAGATGAGGCTTTCCTGTTTTCGGACAAGATTCTCTGCCTTATATAAAATATTCAAAAGTTCCGGTTGCCAAACTGGTTCAGGTTCAACGGTAAACAAGGTAAAGCACCAATACTGGAGCGAGCAACTTTAGGCGGCATTACAAGTAAGCGTCTAATTAAAAATAACCCAGTAATGCATCGCGCTATTTACATCACGTGAATTCTTACGTCACTGGCCAAGCGGCCTTAATGTAGAATAAAAAGTCCGAAGGAAATCCAAGAATAACAAGTTTCAACAAATCAAAAGGAGTAAAAAATAATTAGGGGTGACATTTCAAAGAAAAACATCTGGAAGAAATTTAACTATGGAAGCATATTTTCTAGAGTATATAATATATGTTGTAAGAGAAATGGTTAGTTTGCTGACAAAACATTTCATAAATATTTCCATCTTGGCTGCTTTCGATGTTATAATGGAGGACCTTATTCTTGGCTTGAAGACATGCTCAAAATAAGTTTCCCATCGCTGGCATAAATGTCTGTACATTCTCACCGAGTTATCCATTTCTTCGTATAATTTGAGACGTGCCCAAGCTGTGGTGACAGCTGCAATAAAAATATTCGTGGATGTGTCTTGATAGACGAAATCTTTACTAGATTGCCACTGAATTGCTGCCACTTCTTCCGAAGGCAGATATACACTGAAGTGACAAAAGTCATGGGATACCTCTTAATATCGTGTCGGCCCTCCTTTCGCCCGCCGTAGGGCAGCAACTCGACGTGGCATGGACTCAAATAGTCGTTGGAAGTCTTCTGCAGGAATATTGATCCATGCTGTCTCTATAGACGTCCATAATTGTGAAAGAGTTGATGGTGCAGGATTTTGGGCACGAACAGACCTCTCGATGATGTCCCACAAATGCTCGATGGGATTCATGTCGGGCGATCTAGGTGGCCAGATCATTCGTTGGAATTGTCCAGAATTATCTTCAAACCAATCGCGAACAGTTGTGGCCCGGTGACATGGCGCATTGTCATCCATAAAAATCCCATCGTTGTTTGGGTACATTAAGTCCATGAATGGCTGCAAGTGATCTCCAAGTAGCTGAACATAAGCATTTCCAGTCAATGTTCGGTCCAGTCGCACCAGAGGACCAAGTCTATTCCATGAAAAAACAGCCCACACCATTACGGAGCCACCACCAGCTTGAACAGTGCCTTGCTGACAGTTTGGGTCCATGGCTTCGTGGGGTCTGCGCCACACTCGAACCCTACCATCAGCTCTTCCAACTGAAATCGTGACTCATCGGACCAGGCCACGGTTTTCCATTCATCTAGGGACCAACCGATATGCTCACGTGCCCACGAGAGTCGCTGCAAGCGATGTCGTTCTGTCAGTAAAGGCACTCGAGTCGGTCTTCTGCTGGAATAGCCCACGAAAGCCAAATTTCTCCGCACAGTTCTAACAGACAAGTCCCACATTGATTTCTGCGGTTATTTGACGCAGTGTTGCTTGTCTGTCAGAATTTACGACTCTTTGCTGACGTCGCCGGTCTCGGTCGTTAAGTGCAGGCGGTCGACCACTGCGCTGTCCATGGTGGGATGTTATGCCTGAAATGTCATACTCTCGGTACACTCTTGACGCAGTGGATCTGGGAATGTTGAATACCTAACGACAATATGTTTAAATTCTCCTTTAGACCCTTGGCTGTATAAGCAGATATATATTTGTAATCTTAAGTTAATAATAATAATAAAAAAAAAACGTTGAATCAGAAAATGTTTTCTTATTTAAAAAAAAAATTGATAATATATTTAATTTGTTTTTTCCGAACATTAATATGCTTATTAAAATCCACTGCATTCTTACCAAAAGTAATCTGATCCTTATTGGTGTTCTTACCAAAACTGGTAGAAAAAAGCGGGAGGGCGTTAGACACTATAGAGTTTAGTTAGGCAGTATACATTTTAATCTTTTTTTAAAAAAAGGAATTATAACTTACCGTCCCCCAAAGCTGCTTAATGCTAGTGTTGCAATTAGGCGGCGTCCTGGGTTTTTGCGTATATTATTTACATCTGAATACCTTCTGATATCATCTGATACCTACTCAACTTTTGTCATGCGTCAACTTTCTGAACAGATGTCTTACAATCAATAGGCCACTCACTGCTTTTCTGTTTAATTTTTAAAAACAAATCCATGTATTGTTTAAACGGGCAATCAGAGGTAGATGGGAAATATATTTGGCTGTATGTTCATTCTACTCTATTAATTAAAAAATACAAAAACATTATTCAGCAATTATGTAACCTTTTCTCTTGGCTAGTTTTACCTCCTCACCCATGTGCCAATAAGTGATCGTTCCTCATTACTATTCGTGCATGCAGTTTGTTGCATATTTTCGGTGCACGTACGACATAGGGGAAACATTAATTTTCCCTGGCATCGATATGGAAGTACTGGTAAATACAATGCACGGGGTGGTATTACTCGGCAAAGTATTAAACTAAAATAACTATCCTCATCTTTGAAATCCTTTAAAGGGAAAATACATTAAATAAAAATCTGCCATATTCTGCGAATATATATTCTTGAAGATGAGGCTTTCCTGTTTTCGGACAAGATTCTCTGCCTTATATAAAATATTCAAAAAGTTCCGGTTGCCAAACTGGTTCAGGTTCAACTGTAAACAGGTAAAGCACCAATACTGGAGCGAGCAACTTTAGGCGGCATTACAAGTAAGCGTCTAATTAAAAATAACCCAGTAATGCATCGCGCTATTTACATCACGTGAATTCTTACGTCACTGGCCAAGCGGCCTTAATGTAGAATAAAAAGTCCGAAGGAAATCCAAGAATAACAAGTTTCAACAAATCAAAAGGAGTAAAAAATAATTAAGGGGTGACATTTCAAAGAAAAACATCTGGAAGAAATTTAACTATGGAAGCATATTTTCTAGAGTATATAATATATGTTGTAAGAGAAATGGTTAGTTTGCTGACAAAACATTTCATAAATATTTCCATCTTGGCTGCTTTCGATGTTATAATGGAGGACCTTATTCTTGGCTTGAAGACATGCTCAAAATAAGTTTCCCATCGCTGGCATAAATGTCTGTACATTCTCACCGAGTTATCCATTTCTTCGTATAATTTGAGACGTGCCCAAGCTGTGGTGACAGCTGCAATAAAAATATTCGTGGATGTGTCTTGATAGACGAAATTATATTTGTAATCGAAAGTGTAAAAAAACAACAGAAAATAATGATTTCTTCTAATTTGTTACAAAAATATAACTTCCCTGCTAAAATCGGGATTTGTGGTTATTCCTCATTCTTTGCACAATATGTTTAAATCCCCCTTTAGACCCTTGGCTATATAAGCAGATATATATTTGTAATCATAACTTAATAATAATAATAAAAAAAAAAAAAAAAATGTTGAATCAGAAAATGATTTCTTATTCGAAAAAAAAATTGATAATATAATTAATTTGTTTTTCGGAACATTAATATGCTTATTAAAAACCACTGCATTCTTACCAAAAGTCATCTGATCCTTATTGGTGTTCTTACCAAAACTGGTAGAAAAAAAAGCGGGAGGGCGTTAGACACTATAGAGTTTAGTTAGGCAGTATACATTTTAATCTTTTTTTAAAAAAGGAATTCTAACTTACCGTTTACCCAAAACTTACCGTTTCTAACTTACCCAAAAGCTGTTTAATGCTAGTGTTGCAATTAGGCGGCGTCCTGGGTTTTTGCGTATATTATTTACATCTGATGTCATACCTTCTCGACTTTTGTCATGCGTCAACTTTCTGAGCAGGTGTCTTACAATCAATAGCCACTCACTGCTTTTCTGTTTAATTTTTAAAAACAAATCCATGTATTGTTTAAACGGGCAATCAGAGGTAGATGGGAAATATATTCGGTTGTATGTTCATTTTACTGTATTAATTAAAAAATACAAAAAAAACAATAAAACATTATTCAGCAATTATGTAGCCTTTATGGCGTTTTACCTCCTCAAGGAATGAAACTTACGTACTTATCGTAAGGAATGAACATCGCACCAAAGACAAATAATGCGCTATCGGAATCAATTTTCGGCAATCTATCGTTATCAGTGATCTTGAATAAAAAATCGCTATCTAGAATCGCCAAATCCTTTTGGAAAATAATAAAAAAAATTTCAGGTATCTATCGTCAGTTCCAAAGTCAAAGATCACAGTCTCAAAGGGCATTTAATTATCTATTTTGCTTATTAACTCAAAGGGCATGAGACCACCGCTATGTTTCAACATTTTACAAAGAATGAGCTTGTGGCCGCCACGCGGCCAGGATCTCCATAATAATCTACAATGACAATAGATCACAGTCTCTGCATTGCCTCGTGATATTAAAACGGACGTCTGGGAGGAGGAATTGTGCAGCCTACGCTTTGGGAAAAATAGGGAATTTTTAGGCAGTAATGGTGTGCAACGTTCCTCCTTGAGAAGGCACTGATTCATCCCAGCCCATTCTAAGAAGTGGTTACTCTGAAGATTTAGGAGTAACTCGCTCTGCACACTATTCCTGCTACCCTGTTTTTGAGGAGAAAATATCTCGAAAAGATGAATACTCACAGAAATATCTTAGATGTAGATTTCAAAAGAAAGTTTCGGTTAGTAAAATTAGGCAGATTTTTGTTATAAATACATTGAAATTTTATATTCCTACGAAATTTATGCCACCAAAATGAATTTATACATGTTGAATGATATGAGATATTGGAGTTAAAAAAAAAATAGATAATTAAAATGCATTGTCTTAAAATTATAAATTAATTCCTAAGTAACATCTATGATTCTTTTACTTTAATCATAATTTTTGTGTGTTTATAGTTAATATTTAAAAAGAATTGCAAGCTTTTAAAATTCCATATTTTTACATGGGGATGCAGTTTAGAGAACAATATATTTAGACATCATTTACAATCTTTTTTTAAATCATTATACTTTTTCATCCTATTTTTTATTTATATTTCCTTCATATATATTAAACTGATTAATATCAAATTATGATCTTTAATAGAGTATCAGTAATTTTTAATATAATTATTGAATAATAATATACAATATAATTTATATAATATGTAATATAATTTATTTATGAGAATTTATTAGCTTCTTGATAACTAACTGTATGTGTAACGATTTAAAAAAAATATTGCATTACCCTCACATGCTGTTGAAATTTTCATATTTTTATACTGGGATTCAATTTCTTGTACTCATTCATTTTATATTCTATTCAAATTTTCATGTAACAATATTCAAGAAATTTCATAAAGAAATGTATGAAATATAATTTATTTAAAAGTTTATTCAGAAATCGATGCTGGTACACAAAATTTATATATCAGTGATTTTTCAATGGCTGTTTATTATATTTACAAATACTGAGAACTGTATTTTTGTTATTATAATGAATCTATTTCCCATGTCAAAATTTTTATTTTTAATACTAAAAAATTGCCGAGGAAGAAAAAAAAAACATATCGGTTAATGAGTCAAATGAAAAAGAAATATTTACTGTTGAACAACTTTCATGCACAGGGCCAGATTTTCCTATAGGCTAACTAGGCTTCAGCCTAGGGCCTCAAGATCAAGAGGTGCCTACATTCAAATTGTTAGCAAAATTAGAATTACATTATTCTAAAAACAGTAAACACTGAATCGAAAAAAGAAGAAATTCTTCTAATTTACTATTTCTTTTTAAATGTATATTTAGATCGAATCAATTCTTAAATAAAATAACTATTAACCTAAAATTTAATATGATATTTTCTTTTTTTGTGATCTGGATTTTGTTTGAATAAAACTTCATTTTTGGTTTAGTTTGAAACTTAAAGTTCATACTTAAACTTTAAATGCAAATTATTATGAAATAAACTTATCTGAATTGAATTTGCTTTAATCTTCAATGTATTGAATATATTTAATTTAATAGAAAATATAATTTTTATTGCATATTTTATTTTTGTAGTCAAAGATTTTTATTATTTGAATTTTGTTTCTTTTAAATGTTTGATTAGTTATTGTTACAAGTACTATATATGGGACTGAGAATAAATGTCCATAAGTGTTCTCGACTTTTTTTTTTTTTTTATTTATTATTAGTGCCACATTTTTATAAAGATTAGTACCAATCACAACATACTTCATTTAACATATTGCTATATATCACAGTAATGATGCAATTTACAAACTTAAAAATGGGAGGTGAAAAGGCCTCTTTTCATCTAAATCCAGCCCTGTTCATGCATAATAAAAAAGTGAGCTTAATATTTTAGATTTCTTACACTACTGAAGATTAAGAAAAGAATTTATTTATTTTCCACTTATTTGAAAAATTGATGAAAATTTATTTTCGTTACTGGCCATAAATTGATATTCATCTTTAGATTATTTATTGCAAATTTGATAATTTCAGAAGAAATTTCAAAAAATTACATTTCTTAAAAGACAAAGTCATGAACATATAGCTTTTTAAATGTTTTTGATTCAAAAGTAAAAACAAAAATTTAGTCCAAAATTTTATTAAAAATATCACTAACAGCAGAGTAATGATAGCAAATTATTACTATTTACAACAATAAATATACATAATTCTTCTTGAAAATATTATTACAAAACATAGACATCTCTCAGACGACTGTGCTGGGAAATGATTTTAACAGGCAGCTGGATTATTGATGTGAGATATGCATACAATAAACTATATCTTTGATTTGCCTTTAAGGAAACAAAATAATAAAAATTAAAGGATATTCACTAATATTATGCCATAAACACATGCTTTCGAATATTTATATACTCACTTTTGAAATACAAAGACACAACTTGAGATTCACTTTGCATAATTTTGGGTGTCTCAGGGAGTGGCAATTTTCTCACCTAATAAATAAAATTTTTTGTTAGGTAAGGACATAAATTTAAATTTGTTTAGAAAGTAAGAAAATAAAAAAATTGAGTAATTCACAAAAATTGAATCTTCTATTGGCAACAGTTTCATATAACATACAACTGTGTTAGTAAACACTAAGTTTTATAACTATGGTATTTTGGGAGTGAACAGGTCAGCTTAACTTGGATTTTGTTAGGTTTCCTAGTGCTGAGAGTACATAGCTGTGTTTTTAAAGTGGGCGTTGCTCACTTGCTGGTTTGTTTATCTGGTCTTGATAAATCATCATTAATTTTCTCTTTTAGGTCTTTTTCAAGGTGTAAGGTAAGATAACATTTTTTTTTTGTTTTCTCTTCTTTCCGGTTGTTTCATTTTACTAGTCAACCTTAGCCATTCGGCAATATTTGTGTCAGATGTGGATAATTCTCAATTAAATATGGATGACGTCCAAAGCTGTAATAGCATGATTTTTCAGTAATAACAATTACTTTAAAAAGCTCAAAATCCATTAATGAACTGGTGTTGCGGTTGGGACAGAAAAGTTTTGAGGAAATTCATATTGTATGCCAACACAGTGATGCCAAACATAAAATTCCGCGTTCAAATCCATTTCTTATTCAGGCAGATATAAAAAAACACTTAAACAGGCATGATAATATCACCAACATGAAATTTTCGAGACAGGGAAAACTTATCTTTTCAACTGCCGATCCGGTGTGTGTGCTGCACAAATTTTAAATCTTGAAAAATTCTGGAAACGCCAATTTCTACGGGTGTAACTTTTGAAAATATTTCGGAACGGTTTCTAGTCTTTGATATACCAACCAATCTACAATTGTCACAATTAGCAAATGAAATTATGCATAAAAATGACATGGAAGTGGTTGAGCTGCGACGTTTCGTTAAACTGAACTCTACTCAAGAATTTTCCCCGGTACTCATTACAATCCTGGGCACTTTTTTTGCCTGATTCTATAAAGATCTGGTTCATCAATCAAAAAATTCGCCAATTTGTCGATAGAGCCCGACAGTGTTTGCATTGTTATGACTTTACTCATGCAACACGTGTCTGTGATAGGAACATTTGCCCTCGGTGTGGTGTAAACCATGAAGGATTGTGTCAAGGCCCGGAAAAATGCATTCTTTGTACTGGACCTCATTCAGCAACCCAAAATCTGCCCACGTCATATCCATGAACAAAAAATTCTCGAGTTCAAGTGCAGAAATCATTTAACTATTTGCGAGGCCAGACGCATATATGCTCAATTATCTAAAAATAATTACTCTGACGCTGCTAAAACCAACACGACGGCTCCAAACATCGAAGAGAATCGTAAATCAAAGAGTCGAGAGTATTGTTCAAAGCAATACAATTAAAATGGAACAACAGACCACTCTTCTAATTGAAATATTCAAAAACAATCGAAAATCTTGTGCAATATCTGGTCTCAGTATTCCACAAACTGACCTCAAAAAATCCCCTAACCGAAAACGCCAAATGATCAACTTTGTTTCCCACCCACTAATAATCCCATGCAATGGGATGCAGGTGGAAGCAATGCTTCAAATTAAGACTGTTTTTGCGGTGTTTTGTTCCGGGTGTTCCGGTCGTTTTAGTGTATTTATTAATATTCCTCTTGTTTTTGCCCCAAGTTAAGGGTTTTTCTTTTAGTTTCTTAGGGAATAATACCTTCCTGTTTTATTTTCGTAATTTTCGGTGATGTCATTCCTCAGTGGAACTGTCGCAGTCTGAAAAAATAAGAAAATCTGGCTCCACCAACCTCCTTTCACAATGTCAGAATTTTTGGTTTTTCGGGAAAATTCCTGAAAGCAGATGATCGTCTTTCATTTCCTAATAAAATCTTTTTTTCGCACCCACCGTAACAACAGAACAGGAGGTGGTCTGCTAATAGGTATTCCAACAAACAAACATGTCCGTCGTGTTATTTTTTTGAAAATTCTCAAGACCCAAACCTTGAGATGCTTGCAGTATAAATTCAGTCACACCACCTTTACATTTACCATTGTTAATATTTATGCACCGCATGGGTTTGATATCAATCAGGTTCAAAATTTTTCAGTAATCTAAAAACGCCAACTTTTATTTTTGCTGATTTCAACCTACACCCCCTTTTGGGGCGGAAAAACATCTACGCCCAAAAGCGAAGAATTTTGGATTGGTTGAATCAGTCGCATTTTCCTATCCTGAATACTTCAACGCCCATAATTTCACTTCTTCCGTTATAGATCTCACTCTTTGTTCGGCAGCTCTCTTAAACGAAAAACGAAACGTATTGCTATGTTTCTGACTGTACCTTTGAAAGTGATCATCTACCAATAGTTGTTTCATAGTCCAAACTAACAAATGCAAAAAAAAAAAAATATCTTAAAACTATATATTGGAATCCAATTCTCCGAGATTCGAACAAATTTCTTCAATCTATTGCTTACCCTACCGTTGAAATAGTCACTGAAAAAATTTCGCACACTATAAATATTAATACCAAAAACAAAATTTTAACTAATAACGAATACCCTCCATGGTGGAATATTGCATGTAATAACTTCTGTCAACTGAAAAAAAATAATGTGGAAAAAGTCCAGGAATAGTATTTCGGTCCCTGATTGGATTCGCTCAAAAAATACCGAAGTAAATTGAAATATCATATTAAAGGGCAAGGGAAAAATACTGGGAAAATATAAGCAATATTCCGAGAAACCCTAAATTATTTTTCCGCATCCTGAATAAACTAACTAGTCACAAAAGATCCTGATATAAAAAATAGCAAAATAATTTTTCACAATAATAGATATATTAGTAATCCAAAACAGCAAAGCAATCTTTTTCAAATTATTTTTCAGCACAAAATTTCCGTTCTGAACCTATTTCGTTGGATAACAGTATAGACAATAAGTTTTTAAATACAAATATTGAACTTTGGGAACTGCGAAAAAGCTATCCAGAAAATGAGAAATACAAGTTTCTTACATACACCCAGTTTCACTTATAGTCAATGATTTTTCAGATTGTATAAAAAATATTTTTCTGATCACTATATCATAAAGCCACGGGGACGCTTCAAAAGTCACGTCTCAAGCTTCAATCGCCGGCATTTCTTGCAATCAAAGTTTTTCATATCGCATTAACCCAATAAACTCTGTTTTCACAGCAGAGGTTTTGGCAATTTGTGTCGCCATAGATGAACTAGCTATTGTTGACAAGGACATTTTAATAATTTCTGACAGTTTTCACGGCTCTTAATTTACTTAAAAATATTAACATTCATTCTACCTATGTTATTCAAAAGACTTGCTTTTCGAAACTTTTTTGTTCGACAAACTTTAATCAAAATGTCCCATTTTTATGGGTTCCTGGTCATTCAGAAATTTTATGGAATGAAAAAAAAGCGGATTCTCTCGCAAAGAATACCACGGAACTCTCGCAATTTATTGAATGGATATCCCCCGGAAGATGTCATTGCAAACCTGAAAAAACAATCTACCTAATCTCGAAACAAATTACTTTAGCAGCAAATATTATGATTTGATAGGAAACTTTCAGATATTGGAACTATCACAAAATGGACACAGAATAGAAGACAGGATATACTCATTGCTCGCATCATCAGCAGAATGATCGTTACTCCCCGCCCTGTTAAATAGATTCAATTTAGATTCCAATCCTTTCTGTGACATATGTAATGAAACCAATGACCTTTTACATATTCTTTTAAGATGCAGAAAATATTCTACCTCCAGATTACATCTATGGCAAAACTTAAATATCGACGAAAATAATATCATTCAAAGCTTTTTATCTAAAATTCTTGTTTGCAAAAAAATCTGACTTTTATTTCTCCTATCTCTTTAAACGTTTTGATATTTATTAGCTGCAATTCTCTCGGCACTCAGGGATACTATAAATCCCTGTTTTTGTTCGCTCCAATTTCACTTACTGAGCGGAAAATAGGTCTTGCATCCTTTTTAGTGACCTATAAATAGGGAAAACGAACTGTTCCCATATAGTGATTAGGGGATTATAGTCCTTGTTGCTTCGCAT
>BPLR01004102.1:0-165303 GCA_021605095.1 Caerostris extrusa | reverse complement strand
AGTTACGTATTGCTGATGAGGAGGTTAAGGGTTTTATCCCCATTGATACCTGTAACGGTAGCCAGTTGCCAGTCACCAAAGTTTACTTTTGGTGATCAATAATTAATTTAAAACTGAACTAACAACTTACTATTAATTAAAGTAGCATTTCTTCAGTTTATAATATACATAAAATTTCTAATTTATACAGTATAAATGAAATAATATTGGAAGTTTTATTTTTCAGTAATTTTTAACTTTGTATGTCAAATTGTCATTTAGTAATGACAGCTTACAAATTAATTTTAACTATTATTAGGTTTTTCAACCAGAGGTTCCAACCCTGGCCACACTGATTCCCTCCACTGGTACCTAGGGCCAAGGCCAACCAGTTGTAGTTTTTGAATTGTGGGTTCTCGTTCGTGGAGCTATCCGAAATAATATTATGAATCTTAATGAAATACGAGCTGAAATTGTTGTTGTTTAAGAAAGTATCAAAGGAAAAGTTCGGGAGATAATTAGGGATGACTGGAAAAATTGAGTGGAAAAACCTCGGAAGAGTTGTTGCCAATTTTTAGATTAATGAAATGGAATGGCTGCCTGGAATAATATCTGGCCAAAATAGGGATTGTGAACTCTGATATGTAGTTGGGGTGTGTGTTTGTGTGACAAGGTTTTTTGTGACAGAGAATGAATAAGTTCATCTACTTGTTTGCTTGGGACTTGGACTCTTTTCTTGCAATAGAATGGTGATTTACATTTTACTGGAGGGCCAGAGAAAACATGATTCCTGGATCACGCGGACTTTTATTTTGGTGCTTATAGCTTTTAAATTTTTATCTTAGAACATTTTGCTTTGTTTTTAAGGTCTTTTGGTTTTTTGTTAAGAATGTCTGGTCTTTTCCTCTTTTTAATTTGATTTATTTATATGTTCTTGCTTCTACGGTAAGTGGGCTAAATTTGTATGGATTGAGTTCCAATATAACCCTATAGTAACAACAGTATTTAAGAAAGTGAAATGTTGAACGCTATAAAACAACCGTGCTTCTTGTTTCCGCGTACGTTCACTGCGAATAGCGTGGAATTTCAGCAGACCAAGGATAGCGCTACTTAGCAGGAAAAACTACCTTATTTAAAAACAGGAGTTTCTTTCCGCTAACAATGTGACTTCTGGAAGAACAGATGAATTTGCAATATATATATAGACTCAATTGTCTGATAAAAATCTCGATTAATCTCTAGAGTGTTTCTTTGACCTGATGTTTTAGGTGAGACTAGAGAAATTTTAGATACTGATAACAATTAAGAAGAGTCACGTTCATAACATTTACCAGGGCCACTGGAGAAGAGTATTGAAATGCTATCTTCAGGAACAACGTGCACCCGATTATTTTATAATCAGATTGCAGATTAATTTTACGATATCATTGTAAATTTACCTAATTAATTTTTTAAGGATAGATTACTGCAAAATTAATTAATGATTAATTTTATGATATTGTAAAATTAATTAATGATTAATTTTATATCATTGTAAAATTTTATAATGCAATCGAAATGTATTGTGGGCGGTCTGGATTAATGGTACTCGCTGGTCGTTATTTGGAGACCCCCTGTTTTAACTTTAGATATATACTTTTAAGCATGTTTTTATTGTTCAATACAGCTAAAATTTCATTTACTAAATCTTAGTTTTTTTTATTTCCAAACACTTTTTCAATATTCTTTTTGTATTTAAAAAAACATTGGATATGATTTTTAAAACCAAATATTTTTATTATTAAAAGAAAAGCATGGAAATTTTTTTTTATGCCACACATTTGGTATTTTGCACCTTAAAAATTTCCTTCACATTAAAAATGGCTTTCAAATTACTTTTAAATATAATTTATAAAACACAATGAAAGAAGGGGGAAAAAATTTTGAAAAAATGTTTTTGTTTCAATGAAAACCGTAAATGAATACCAAATACTTAGTTTCTACATGCATCAAAACTTTAATAAAAATAACCACAGACACATAAAATTACTTTATAAGGATAAGATAATCAAAATATTCTGAAATTTTTTATGTAAATAAAAAAAACTGCAATATCTTGATATTGATGTTGACGATTCATTTTTTATGTACAGGCATAATCAACAATTTAAAAATGAAACTGCAAACAATGTTTTTGAAAATTTTACAAAATGATTTAATTATTGAAACTTATTTGTTGGCAAAAAATTGTACTAAGTATGACTTTTTAGTGAATCATTCACAACAAATTAATTACGTTTTGAATAAGCAAACACTAAAAAGCGCCATCTGTGGGTAACAATATTAATAAAATTGAATATTTATACTTCAAAAATTTATAAAATTAAAATATTTTTTTCTGAATTCATTTTTAAAAACTTCTTGTTCTAGGAAATTAATCTACATGAATTTAGAAAAATATATTTTTGTATTAGGTATGAATACGAATTTTGTATGCTGATATAATTTAAATTAAGACAAAGCTTAGTTTTAATTCTAATTCAAGGATTATCAAAAATGGTTTTTATTTTTCTTTCTTAGGAAATTTCTACTTTTAATTTTTGGTCAAACAAAATATATATTTTTTATCGATTTCTTTTTAAAAAAGAAAAATATATTAGAAATCAAATAAATTTTTACTACTATTGTGTGTTTTACATTATTTTTAATGTATAGAAATATTATATTGAGAACTACATTAGGCAATTCATGAAAGTATTCTTCTCACTGTGTAAATCTATTGAAAAATATAAATATTATTTAAAAATATTTTCAATTTATGTAATGATATATTTAGTATCTATTATTTTTGTACAGCTTTTGATAGATTATATTTTTTGATTTTAAATTTCAACTATTGAGACTTCTCTTTCACCAAGATTAAAGACAAAAATTTCCTTAAATAATCACATGTATTTCCCACTCATGATGAATTTTTAACATGAGAAATATATGCAAAAATTGGAATCCTTCTTTTAATTTTTTTTTCCATCTTCTGTTGATTCCAAAATAAAGACAGTACTTGGGAGGGAGAAAAATTATATTTAAAATTTCATTAATGTAAAAGCTTAGGCAATGCTGAATAATGAAAAGTTAATTAAAAATTCAATTATCTACAAGTGTTAGTAAAATACACTAAAAACTTGAATGCGATAGAAAATTTACACCTTTAAAAGTTGCAAAACTTTAATTTTAACATAATAAACAAATGTTTGGAAGCAAAAATATACACAAATATTATTAAAAGTAATATTTAGTATTAGTACTCTAACATTATAATATATAATAAATATAAGTAATGAAAATAAAATAAATATTTTCTTTCCTTTAAAATATGAGAACCAAATTTAATTAAATATTTTTTTTATTAGATTACAGATTTGTACAATATTATAGAATAAAACAGATCCATTAGTTTCTATTATCATATAATTCTACAACAAATGTATTAAAATAACATATTAATATATAATATAAATAGATTCAGAAATGAAACTTTTATTGCAAAAAACAATACACTTTCATCTAACAATACAGAGAAAATGTATAAACAATGTTTAAAATTTAAAAAAATTTAACATTGACTGATATACAAATAGTTCATTTTGTGCATTTACAAATAGAAGTATACAGTATGGTTTTTCAAAAAATGGCTGCATATTGAGCAAGTGTGTTTAAAGTACAGTACCATGAGTAGTTGGTACTAAAATATGGATTGTTCAAACAATTCTATACAAATTCGAAGGGATGCACTAATTAGCAAAAAATACTTTTAATTTACATTGTATATGAGTAATGCTTTAAAAGTTTTTATACAGGGAAAGTTAACAATGACTAGTTTTATTGAGTTTATGAGAAAAAGTTTGAAAGTGAAAGGACTGATTTCTAAAATTGTATTTAACAGAGAAAATAGCTTTTTGCACAGCGGCATTTGCAAATAATAAAATTTGAAAGATTTTTAAAAAAAAAAAGTAATTGTAAAAGGTTTAGTATTATAATTTAAAACATACTATATAAGAATCATTATTTTTTTCTATTTAGCAATCTTTTAAAATTATATATATATAGAAAAATCTCCAACAAAATATTTTAAAAATTAATTTTAAACGGATGTTAATGCTAAATGGAAAAATTAACATTATGTTTTTTATACAATTTTTTAAAATTAAGAATACTAAAAAGTATTTAACAATTTTGGATTTTAAAGAAATTCAGCAAATCACAATAATTTGGTCCTCTGTCTTATCACATTTTATTACCTGTCTTCCGTAAAAATTGAAAAAAAAGAAAAAAAATTATATATATATATTTATAAAGATAACTGCATTAGATTTTATACCAAATGGTATTTAAAGAACTTTATTATCAAAGGTAATTAACAAATATAAAACTTTTACAAAAAATTAGCATTTTGAAGACTTGAGAAAAGAAAAAAAAAAAATTTTTTTGCCAATAAGAGATAAAAATTCATTAAATACCATTTATAATTTCTTAAATACTATTTAATGCAATGTGAAATAATTTTTATATTAAAAGCTATATTAAAATTTTAATAAAAATTATTAAAATGAATATTTTTATATATTTTGATTAAAAAATATAAATTATTAATATTTCATAAGCAATATTTTTAATAAGCAGAGATTAGCAAAATAAAATGCATAAACTTCAGTAAAAAAAAAAAAATCACTTTTTCAACAATATACTTTGATTCTCAATATTCTACACTTGTTAATACAATCTCGTTTTCATTATATTTTGATCAAAGTAACTGAAAGTAAAAATATCAATAATAAATCTCTCAGATGCTTTTTTCCATTTAATATAAACATTTGTTAAAAATCATCAAAATGAAGTAAATTAAAACTGTCACATGAAATCCCATTTCATTTACAAATATTCAGAACATATCCACTACACCTATTCAGTACCTAGATTTGGCACAAATATTTCATTAGCACCCTAAAAAAAAAAAAAAATATGATCATTTTAATTCCAAATTATTTTTTGTATGAAAGCAAAAATAAAACTTTAACTTTTTTTTAATGATTAATACAGTTTATTCTTATATTTCTGTTATAGCAAGCAAATAAAAAACCCTACTTCAATGACATACAAATAATTGTTACATAACAATTGTAACTAAAAAAAATTTTCTTATCTGTGAAAAATTCCCTCTAATGTCAGTTTTAAATTACAGACTGGCTTTTTTTTTTTTACCTGTAAAATTAAAAATTCTCTGATATTAAGGAAAAAACCTTTTATAATGCCTTTGTAAAGCATATAATTTTTCCAACACAAAATACCAAAAACCCTATTTTTATTTAGTAGGTAATTTATCAGTTTGCAAAAAGTTATAAAAACAATAAGCTCCAATTATACAATCTATACGGATGGTATATTTTTGCACTACATTTAAATACATGTTAAATAAATTATTTCAATTTTCCATTTGTTAAGTCATTGTATCATTCATAAAGCATCGACCAATCACAAGCCATGTTAGAGGTTTATGATTGGTCGATTCTTACAGCCTCGTTGTGAATGTGGCTTACCTGCTAATAAATAAGTTATGTTAATTAAATTACATAACCAATTTAATTAAGAAAATATGTGTAGAATTTATTTAAATAATGCACTTTTTTTCATTTCACAGTATATGGAAATTTATGAATAACCATAATATTATTTTGATCAAATTGATTGTCATTTAATATAAATGTAGACTAACAAATTTATGAAAAATATGATTCAGAATTAAATTTGCGGATTTACTTTCTACATTACCGAAATACTTTTCAGAAATATAAAATTTCATCAGCTTAATCAAACAAATTTAAATTACAGTTAATCATAAAATATATTAATTTATTCAACAATTGCCGTAATTTAAATTAATTTATCTCTCTATAAACAAAAATTTATCACAGCAATTTTTTTGATATGACAATAATATATTATTTTTTACAATTTACAAAATCTGTAAACCAGTACATTTAATTACACATTTGATACAGCTATCAATTGGCATAAAATAATAAACATAATTACTTATACATAAAAAATAGTTTGATTATAAATAACTTAAGCATTATTATTGTAAAAACCGATTGATAAAAATCATTTAAAATAAAAATCAATAACTATATTTATATTTTGCTTTAAATTAAACTAAAGATTACTAAATAGAAAGATATTATTATTCTACCAATTTTTTTAAAATTAAAAATAAATAAAATACATTATGCATATATTTTTAAATAAGATTATAACAGAGAAAATGAATATTTTTAAGATACAAATTTGTCATGTATTTTTAATGAAGGATATATTTTTTATTTTATTGATATAATGAATAATAAAATTATCAATCATGCTAGTTCTTTTCCCTTTTTAATAAATTGAGATTTTCTTTTTTAACTATTTAATTCCCTTAAAAAATAAATTAAATCCACATAAAAATAAAACAGAATGTAATTTTTGACAAATAGAGAAATAATCTTTGTATTTTAACTAAACAAGCAAAAATATTATATAAAGATAAACTTTTTTAAATATCCTTACATTAATAGCTGCACACCTCATTTGTACTTAATAAGTAGTCAATCAAACATAACAGAAACATGATTCCAAATGAGTAAGAAATTATTTTCACGGTGAAAGATCAATTACATAGTTTACAACAGCCTTAGAAAATGAAATAGTTTCACAGATGCAATCATCATTTGATGACATTTAAATTAGTATTGTAGAGTACGACTAGAGGAAGACTGCATCTTCCAATATCCAAGTTTTATACCTCTTGTTAGATAATTTTTTTTTTTAGAGGATATTTGTATTTCCAAAGATCATTTTCTTTAAAGAATAGCTGGAATGAAAACAGCACATTAGTATTACAGAAAATGAAATTTTACTTAATAATACAAGCATTGAAAGAAAAGTGTGTGTATGTATATATATACACAAACATTTGAAAGACAAATAGAATTGGGTATAGATGTCATCTCTGTAGCTACTTCATTAGCAGAAAATCAAATAAATATTATAAAGTTTACAGTAGCTGTTTAAACTAAGGAAGAAAATATAACACTTAAATAGTCCGAACAAAAAAATAGGCAAACCTAGGCCAAATTGAATGGACTTAAAGGAGCAATGCAAATAAGAGGGATTTTAATTGTAACAAAAATTAAAGAAAATTTCACACTAATTATTATACTTTTCTTTCAAAGCAGCTTTGTGCATCTTATATCTGACTAGCACTCCTAAAGTGTAATTGGTCTATTTTGCTGCCAAACCTGAGGGTTTTCCATTTACATTATTAATTAATAATGATTCTGTTTTTAATGTAGTGAAAATTTTATTTGCATTTTGTGATTAAAAAATATTTTATTGAAGTAATGAATATTTTGCATTACCATTACTGATTTCTATCAAAACCATGAGAAGGAAAAAAAAATCAAAGAAATGGAAATTTGATATAATAAAGTAATTTTACTAAGATGCTGCAAAGAAAATTAAATTTCACACAAACTATGAGCAATTTGTAAAAATTATCATCTAGGGATATATTTCAAGATTAAAATCGATTGAACTAATTACTAATGAATAGTAATAAAAACAGTTATCTTAAAACAAATAACAATAGAAATTGTTGTAGGGAAATATTAATCTTAAATTTTAAGAAAACTGATTTTTAGTTGAAAAATTACTAAATAAAGAGGATAAAAATATAAAGAATAATTTTTAAATTATAAACATTTTAAATACCTTAAAATATATTTTAAATTTCAGTTTTACAATCACAAAATTTTTTTTACCTTTCCAACATATTCTGAATTTGATTCTAAGTATTTCTTTTCTTCTTTTCTTTGTTCTTCTTCAAGCTAATAAAAATAAGAGCTTTAATGAAAATATTTTACTAGATAAGAAATGTCTAACAAAACTTTTATTTCTATAATAAAAAAATTAAGAAATATAATTTTTTTTTTCTGTTATACATGGGAAGAAGTGGAGGAGGATCAATTCTAAAGTTTTTTCAGGAGAATGTAAAAGGTAATCATAATATAATTCAACAAAAGATTTGCAACACCTTTAAAATCTTTTTAACACCAAAATTTCAATTCATTTTTTGGATGCAAACAAAAAAAATTACCTTTTGCTTTTCTGTTGTAGCTTTATCATAATTTTCCTCAAGAATAGCTTTGATAACATCTTGCCATAATTTTCGAGATTCAAAAACATCCTGTTGGTCTAAGGGTCTGACATGTTTATGAAATCTTTTAAGTTCTTGAACATTTATGCTCTTTGTTTCATTCTATAACATTTAAATATGAATTTTTATTATCCTTTTTGCCATTATTCAGGTAAGCAAAATAAAACAGAAACAATAATTGCTTATCAATAGAAGTGAAATGCAAAACATTATTCCATTCCCCAGAAATTCTATATAAAATGTCGTCTGAATATTTAATTTCCCCTGAAACTTTATGAGGAATACCAGATTGTTGAGGCTAAAAGAAAAGTATATATGTATAGACATATAAAAAGTAAATCTACTGTGTAATTGAACTATAAAATGAAAAAGATATTTTATGAAAAATCTTTCTATATTTAACACAAATTTTCAAACCTTTTATTATGGATAAAAACAAATAACATATTTTTCTGAAGATTATGACCAGAAGAAATGCTACCACTAACTATTTTAAGTATTAATTCTTGTATTAAAGTTTGCTGCCATCTTAATGAATACTCAAGCAAAAGAGTTTGTCAGCTAAAGTTAATTCATTATCAACCTCCTTATCTAAATAATCGATTATGAGTTTCGCAGTAAAAAATAAATGCAATGTCTAGGCATTTGGCGTGGTTTGATCTTAATAATACACTTGGTGTACTGAAATGATTCATTTATTTCTCAAAACTTATTTATTGCATTCTGAACATTTAGTTGTAACTAAAACTTATTAAAATTTCACCCTTATATGAAAAAATAGGTATATTGAAACAAAAATTATGATAACTTTTAAAATGATTTCCTGCGTAAAGTGATGGTTTTCTTCATATATCAGAAAAAAATATTTTGTTTCATGCCTTTCCTTTTGTTCAGTACAAACTCTACTTTTGTGGGTCAGGTCTTCTGATGGTGGAAGTGTTTCACCATGTTTGTCTCCAATTGTCATGTTTTTTTTTTCCTTCACAAGTAAGTTAATTTCTCATCTAATCAAGCATTTTATAAATCTTTCATGAAATTTCAACGTGGTAATTTAACTTCCTGAATTTCAGAATATGAACATGAATGCATACTTCAAATAGATAGATGCAATATTCTTTGGTCAATGGACTATTTATCCCTAATGTACCATATACATGTTTCGTAGAAAGTGTTAAGATATGCTGAAGAAACGGAATTATAAAAATTATTTACAATTTATACCCTTATCTAAATAGTCATCCATCAAATGTAGAATTACCCGAGTTACGTGACCAAATCTTTGTTGATATTTTCAGATTTTCTCAGGGAATGCATACTTTTTAGTAAAATTCTAATTGATTTGCATAATTCATATAGCTTGATATGTTTTCATATATATATTTGGCAAAAGAATAGTGTGTACTTTATTACAATCTCATCAACATAGAGATTTTGGTTTGACATACAATTGTCCTTCATAATTTTATTGGAGTGCTTCAAAAATAGATTAATATTATGCACAATCTATTACCTGTTTCAATAGTGTTGTCTAAAAATTGAAAAAAATTATAGAATCAATTGAAACCTGCTTCGACTAATAAAAGATCACCAAAATGGAAAATAGTAAAAATTCACTTGTATTCCAATAATGCTAAATAGTTAGAAGACTACATGGATCAAATTTCAGCAAAAATCTATAAAAAAACCTTTCATTTTCAGGTACATTTGTATTGGTCCAAAGTGGAAAGATGGCTTTACCTTTCAAAGTGGTCTTTGCTTGTTGATTTATTGCAAGGCATACTAATTGGTTTGATAAAAATGAACTCTGAACCTGGGTTTGATTGAATCAAAATAAGGTGGAGTATTTTCTATATCAGTCCTGCCATTATTATTATTTTGCATGGCCTCTCAAAGTTATGTACTGGTTTGTCAGCAATATTACTTGAAATTGATTCACTAGACTCCTCATTCAAAAGAATGAATTCATCTATGAAAAATCACTGCATTCCAAATCACTCAAATTTGTGTAGTATTCTAGTTCCTTTTTCACTGAGTATTCTCCTTTAACATTTTGGGGTTTTTTTCACATTTGTAAAGTCTAAAAGATTGCTCAAATCCAGAGATACATGTAGAACTAATGGAAATACCAACAATGAGTATATTCATGTGATTTATTCATCACTTAAAAGTAATATGTTTAAATCTATATTTAAATAATAAAAACAAAAAATAATTTAAAAAGAATAAAGCAGATATGATACTGGCATGAACAAATGCATCATTTCAGTTTGGCAGCAAAATGTTAAATAAAAAGTTTCTTTTTCAAAATGCATTTATAAATATGTATTGTTTAAAACTTAAAACTCTTTCTTACTTTTGTTTGAAATGTTACTGATGCATTATAACCAGTTGCTGCACATGTTATAGGTACACGACCACCTAATTCTATCCAAGGCACGGTAAGTATGCAGCGCAAATAGGCACAAGGCAAACTAAACACATATGTTTCACCAAATGTTAGAAGATGAAGAGACACTAAAAATTAAAAAATTATAAATTTATAAATAATTAGATTTAATCAGCCAAATTAAAGTTATTAAATTTAAAATGATCATAATAAGAAAAATGCTGAACTAACAGTTGGATATATATAATTAAATCAGTAATAGCTTTCAGAATAAATAAAACCTTTGATTATCAGCTTTTCAATTATTATATTGATGTACATAAATTTATAAAATAGATTTAAAGTATGATGGGAAAATTTTTTAATGAAAATTCAGATTGATTTGATTTTTCTAATATTTCATTTAAATTCTAATAGTTTAGTTTTGGACATTATTTCCAATTATATTAAAAACTTTCTAAATAATATAATATTGTTGAGCTGGAATCAACAGTATTTAATAGTAAGCCATATTTTAGAAAGAATATAATAAATATGTAATTAAAAATTATCCAGAAAAAAAATCTTAAGTGTAGATACTTCTTTTTATAATAAGATATTAAAAAATAGTTAGAAGGACACCGACAGACAAAATTTTAACAAAGAAAAAAAAATATATAATATGAACACTTCAAATAAAATAAACAAAAATATTTAATGCACAAAATTCCATTAATTACCTTCACCAGTAAAATTAACAGCAACATATGATGTTAGGTAATTTGATTTGACACATATATGAGCATTCAAGGCAATTTTCTTTTTAGGACATTCAACATAAAATGCAGAAACTGAAAAATATAAGTGAAATATTGGTATTTTTATAAAAATAATTAATTACATAAATAAACATAAAATTGTGAAATTATTTTCCCTATCAAAATATTTAAAAACATGATCCTCACAATTTTAAATTATCAAACATTTGACTTATAAAAAATATGAAAAGCTAGTTTTAAAACTTTTTTTATTCTCAACCAAAATGGAAAAGAGTTAATAACTTGTAATTAATTTTAATTAACTTAAAAACAAAAAACATTTTGACACTTTATATTTTAGAAATTATAACAATATCTATTTATAATGAAAACTGATATTTACTAGGCGGATGATGGGAGACCTGCTCAGACACATAAGTAACTTTATACATATTTTCTTTGTCTTTATCATCATACATATTCCAGGAGCATCGAAACATTTCCCCAATTATAGGATTAAATGGCTTTTTTGATGATGATGGCTGGGAATAAATTACATTTATTATTCTGTATCTTATAAAAAATAAATAAAGAAATAGTAATATTTTAAATTTGACATTAATAAAAATAATTTTTATAGATCATTTAATTAAATTTATATACCTCGACCTGCATGAAACGATGTTAAAAACCATTGAACAACAGCTAGCATTCTAGATTCTGGTGTCGAACAATCACATATCCTAAATAAATTATAACATATAATACATTTAAGTAATAAAAAATTGTAAAAGCATTTAACACTATAGAGCTAAGTATAAACACAAATAAGTGATATTATTTCTTGCTTAAAATCTATAGCGTTTGTACATTAGAAATTCAGAATTTTTATAATGTAGATTACAAGAAATAATCCCATAATTTTTTTTAGAGTTATTATTACCCCCAATTGTTATTTTTTAATACCAAAGATTCTTAAGAGTTCATCATTAATCCATAATAAAGTGCAAACCCCCCACCATAAATAGAACATAAGTATGAAAAAGAGACATTTTAAAATAAAACAAAGCACCTATGGAGTTTTGAGGATAATGAAAAGTAGCCATATATTAACTATTTACAACAGGATAAAGGATTTTATAAGCTTTATAAACACATTGTGTGAAAGTGAACAAATAATGTTTTTATTTCTATATAATATAAAAGTACAAAAAATGTAGAAAATTTCTAAATTTATTTGTTTAAGCTGAAATATGTTAAATAAGTACTTTATTTTGCTTTTTACGAAAATATTTTTCCACTATTTTTAATGTATATGTAATTTTTTTGTATTTTAACAAAATGCTCTTCAAATGCTGTAAAAATGTTGTGTTATTCTAAATTCTCAACTGTATAAAAATAAAACTTTTATTCCTTTCAACATAAGGTTTCTGCACAAAACTCATAGACAATGCATCTTGCATCTGAATATAACAATATTGATACTTGACTTCATATGTAAAAGAGAAAAAAGATGGTAACTCAACAAAACAAAAATTATATTCTAACCTTTACTAATAGGTCTGGATGTCGAAAAGAATCTGCAAACATCTCCAACAAAGAACGTGGTTCCAACATAAAACTTGGGGGGCAGAGTAACCTAAAAATTAAAAGCTACTGCATTAACATAATGTTTAATTTATATTAATACTATTATATTTCTGGGTTGATAACAATTTTATTAAAATATACAAATTATGTAATTTCAATTTAATCTTCATAGGAGATTCAAAGTAAACATTTAGTTCTTAAAATATATACAATTTAATTGCAGTAAACATGTTTTATTGTTCAAAAAATGTTTTTAAAAAGCTATTTCTGAATATCTTCTAAAAAAAGGGGATAAATTGACATGCACTTACATTTGTTAACCTATACCGTGCTTTTAATTGAGACATTAAATTCATTATAACAGAATGCCTTCTTCTCCTTCCAATAGCTTCGTTTTTCAGCTTCTTCATTATCAGAAACTTCCTTAATTCTTGGATATCCTCTGTAAGTAAAAGGGTATTAAAATAAATAATATGGAAAAAAGTTTACTTTTCTTTTAAAAATTAAATGTACCAGAAATGGAATTAAGTTAGAAAATATTTTCTCTAAATTAGAAAGAATTAACATTACATGTTTATAAATTAATAAATTTAAATTCTCATAACCATAACAATTCATTTAAATATTGCTTATGGCTTTTTTTAAAAGAATTTTTGCCATCAAAATTACTCAATAAGAGAAATTCTTAATTTATGTTATTTAGTTAGTTATTTTTATTATCATATATTTGGTATTGTTTTTTTTTTTTATTTCCATTTCCTGATGTATATTATAAAACAGAGTTAATCAATTAAAACAAAAAATTATTATTTATAAAGATTTTTTTACAATAAGAAAGTCAGCTTGTAGTATAATGATTATGCATGTTAATTATACCATAATTAATAAGTTAAACATTTATTTTAAAAAATTATATTTAAATGAAGAATAAAAAAATTAGAATAACTTACCAATGTTTATGGATGATTCCCTGTGATCCAGGGATAAGCCTGTACTAAATGGATTAAAATTCTAGTGAGAGTTATCTTTCACGACACTTTAAATCATAACAATATATATTAAAAAAATCCAAAGAAATTATGCATTACACAAGCAGCTTTAAACTAATTCTTAAGATACAGTTATGTTTAAATAACAACTTCAAAAGTAATAAAACAATATGTTTTTAGAAATTAATTATTTAGCAAACAAAATGTATGCCTTGATTTAAGATAATTATAGTTTGACGGGCAAATTTTTTTAAAATAAAAAATTTCTATTTATTTTAAATTGTGTAAGATCTCAAAAGGATCTATATTATATATTAATATTCGATTTTCAAAAAAGACCATTTGAAATTTTTTTTTTCCCTTACAGATTTGATTTTTAATTATTTATTAACGCTAATTATACCACCACTCATCAATACATTACACTGAATATTTCCTTACCTAAAGTGTTTTTGAAAAAAATGTCATAAACTCCAGCAAGTTGGGCTTGTTATGTTATACTTTCTACATGCATAATATAATGCAGGGGTGGGGAAACATATTTTCAATCAGTATTTAAAATTGATTACAAAAAGGAAGAGCAATTTAATAAACAGAATCAGATTATGGTTTTCTGTAATTTAGAAAAATACTACTAAAAATTAATTAAAAATGTTATTGCCTTTAAAATTAATTAACATTGATCTGTACAGGAAATTTTGTAATGCAAATAACTACGTTGAAATGTTTTTTTTTCTGAAAATATGATTCTTCACTTTGTAGTTAACTGATATATTTAAGAAGATTTTAATTCCGATTATTTGCTATTCACAATATCATAAATTTGATGGTAAAAAAAATATAATTTTGCAAAATGTTCCAGTAAGTTTAACAATAATAATTTGGCATTATAAATGTAAAAAGATTTTTTTTTGTGTGTGTGTATGTAAAAAATCCCAACTTTTAAATACTCAATTTTTACAGAAGTAAAATAATATTACATGCACACTCCTGCTAGTTTTTTACAAAATTACTTATCTTTTAAATATACATGAAATATTTGTGGGAAAATTTGAAATGATGAAAACATAATATGCCAGAAACTCAATAGATATGAAGCATCCTTCATTTAATTTAAAACAATATCAAGGCTTGATTTCTATGTAGCTTTGATATTGTTTAAAATTAAATGAATAAATTAATTATCGAAATGAAATTAAATGCAACCTCCCCATAACTTTAAATATTTATGTGATAGTTTGTAATAAGATTGCACATTTATGATAATTATGTTGATTATCAATATAGAAAAAAATTATTTGGCTTCTATAATTGGTATGTAAATACCTGCTTAAACCTTAAAATTTACTTAACATAATTATGATACAAAAATTTTAAATGCTAATATGTACTTTTTTGTATAATGATAAATACATATAATGAAATTTACATAACAACTAAGTTGAAAAAATTTACCTGTGTTCAGATAAGCTCCTATTTTAATTTTAATATTTCAGGCTTGTATTCAACTGATGCTTTGGGAAAATTTATAGCAACCTACAAAGAAATTTGCAATATAAAAATAAGAGCTTTTATACAACATAACAAATTATTATCTTTATTTTAAATCTTTTATTTAAAATTGTTCTTTATAGAAATTAAAAGAAATATATATTGCATGTAGATTATTAATTTACTTTTATAGAAAAACTTGTTCATGCTTATAAATTAACAATAATAAAATTGAAATTATACTATCAAAAAAAATTACCCAAGCTGATGTTGAAGTACTGAATAACATTGCTTAGGGTAAGCAATGTAGCAGAAGAAGTAGCTTTGAGCAGTAACAAATTCTAAAAGAAAGAGAAAAATTGAAACAGATAAATATAGATGAAAAAATTCCTCCCAAAAACTTTAAAAATTTACAAAACTTACTTTCCACATTAAAAATGTTACATATCACATAAAAACAAAATAACTTATGTAATGAAATAATGAATTTAAAATTGAAAGATTAAATGATTTTTAATATCTGTCCCTAATAAAAAATCAGTAATTAAAGAGATAATTTGCATAAAATATGCATATACAAATTTATACATCAACATAAATAATTTTATGGTAAAAGCTCCCCATATTATAACAATCTTATGACAAACTACAAAAAAAAATACTATGCATAAATTTTATTTTAGCTATAATTAAAAAGGAGAATCTAAAATTTTGGCTAAAGAGAAAAGAACATTTCAGACTTAATTACAAAGCTATTACATCTCCCAATTAATAACATTGAGTTAAAAACAGTAAAAATTAATATTTATAAGTAACATTTTTTTGATAAAAAAAATTATTCCATTAAAAATTTTAATTTAACAACGAATAATTATAAATTAAATAACACTATATAAAAATGTAAGTATTTAGAAAATTTGCATAACATTTAAATCTTTCCACATTTTTTCAAAAGTTAAAATTATTTTTAAACAAATAAATTTACAATTAATAAAAAATTAATACAATAATAAATTTAAAGTAATTGAAAAAATTTTACATACAGTATCACAGCATTTTGGGCCATTTCCAACATGAGGCAAATCCTAAAAAAAAAAAAAAAAAAAAAGAGGAAAAACTATCATTAAAAAAAATTCTACAAAGTAATAAATAATTATTCATAAATTTAATGCCTTTTTTATTTATGTAATAAACTCCTTTAATATTTTTAAATATGGAATCTACATTTTACATACACAAGCCGATTGTGAATTATGAAATCAATATTTTTTTTACAAGTTCTGAATGACCTGTACAACACACAGTTTTACAAGCTTTGAAGCCATATTTGGGAAACACAGTTATTTTCAACATAAAAATCATCACTACCAGCATAAATTTTGTATATTAAATTTTGAATGAAAAAGTATTTAATCTCTCATGAAATCTGAGATAAGAAAGTTAATCAATCATTTTACACCAATTTACTCCTAAATTCCAAAATCTTATCAATACCATTTGACATATATCATAGATAATGTGGAATACTAAAAATCACTACAGATAGTGGGAATGGTAAACATCTACTCTAATGCTAGAAACAGACAAATTGATTACTTGTTATGAGTGCTAGTCAGATATATGCTATAGAAAGCTGCTTTGTATAAGGAAAAAGTATAATAATTAATGTGATTTTTTGTCATCTAGTTTATCTCTTTAATATCTTTTAATAATAAATTAATGTAATCTAAAATTTATTCAGTAAAATTTATTGAAATTAAATCCTCCTAAATGACATTTCCTTTGGTAGTGCCTTTAAAAATCCATATGACTTCATAGGGTTTTCAATTTTCAACAAGATCAGTAGTCAGATTACAATAAACATATATTCAATCAATACTTCAATATATAAGGAAATATGGTATTTAATAATTTTACCTTTGAGGAGAAAAAAGTACATGCAGTTCATTTCCAGAAAAATCATTACTAGTTACATGGGAAAACATTTGAATTAAATTTCCTTAAATGACATTTCCCCAAGGTGGTAATGCATTTTTTTTTTTTAAATTTATATGACTTCACAGGTTTCCAATTTTCAACAAGATCAGTGGTCAGATTGCTAAATAAATATTTATTCAATCAATATTTCAATAAATAGTGGTGCTATGGTATCTATTAATTTTATAATTTAAAAAAAATGTACAAGCAGTTTATTTCAGAAAAGTCATTACTAGTTACATGGAAAACATTACCTCAATTTCTTTGGTCAGAAAGGTTACCAATGATTCGGTTTGCCTCAACATATCACGAACATTGTTCAATGCTTCTGTAACAGAACCTGAAGTTTGAAGTGCTGAATGTTGGGATGAAGTAGCAGTTTTACTTTTCCGACTTGATTTTCTCCTGGTTGGATGTGAATCCATAATACTATTACTATGAAAACCAGCATACCAAGTGGATTGAACTTCTGTTGCAGGAGCAGATGTCCTTAAATCAATGGCTGACAAAGGAGTCCTATGTTCTCTAGGGGGTAGGGGAGGGTTTTTCTGTAATATAAAAACATTTATTTATATATTTGGATACAAAATTTATTATTTTAGACATAAAAATTCATTAGCCCAATAATAAGCATAAAAATGGATTGTGCGCATATATTTAAACACCATCAATGCTATGGGATTGTAAATAAATATAAAATTGAGCTTACCAAGTCATCTAGTATTGTACCCTTTTGATTTCCCATTATAGTTTATTGAATGAATTGAGAAGTTTAAAAGCTTTGTAGACTATTTTATTGCTTTATGAAAAACTAGAATTTTATCTCCTCTACTAACAATTTTAAAAATATTAAATTGCACCGAACATAGGAAAATAAATATTTTAAATAAAATGATAGATGAAGTGCATTGAATTTTTTTCATTCATTACCTTTATAAAACAAAAAGGAAATATATGTGCTTCACCCTGAAGTGTAAATAAGAGTTTTTTATGATGGGTTCAGCTACAGCTCAACTCTTTTACTCCAAAATTATCTTTCTTCTCTTCTCGGATTCATTGGGGCCAAAAAGAGAATAAAATTTGTAATAAAAAATACATTTAAGTAATTTAATGAGTTAATAAATAATAAAAAAAAAAAAAAAATATATATAAAAATATAAATAACTGCAATGTGGGGTTTCATGACAGATTAAAATCGGGCATTAGGAGATTTCATATTTTGGCTTCTTAATCCATAATGCAAACACCGGTATATATGCATTTGTATAAATCTAATACATACACAAGAAATTGAAATCCTTATACTTATCAATATAAAATTTTAAATCAACATTTAAAATATGTCATCTGATTAACATTAGATTAATTGAATATAAAATAATAGACATTGAATCTAAATATTTTAAACGACACCAAAAGATAACAAAATATACTGCAGGGAAAAACTTTGAAAACATGGCAAAAGGTGACTTAAAGTATGCAATATATATAGTCATGCCACAGTAAAATTGTTAAAGAATACATATTCTTTGATCTAAAAAATGCTGTAGCAAAGAAATAAACTAGCAAATGATCTAAGGTTATAATTTTGGTATCAAAGACAATTGGTATTATATGTAGAATTTAAATAAATTTGAAGGATATGTTAAACTAATAATTAATAGCAGCATAATACATTGTATTTTTAATTGTAATATACAATTAAATTTACCTTTTAATTTATATAATTCTCCACAAGCTGCACTGATAGCAAATGACTGTCCATCTTCATCACTTGGTGAAACAACAGCTCCCTGAAAGGAGACAAAAAATCAAACAAAAAAGAAAAAAAAATAAAAAAAAAAAAATCTGCAAGAGAGCAAAGGAGTAAATTTGCTTTATTTTAGTTTTTCCAATTGTTCCTTTTTTTCAGCATTAGAGAAATAGAAGCACTTTATATACCTCCCTTTAAAATTTCTACTTTTTCAAATATTTTTGTTTGATTTAATAATTGTTGTTCCATGTAGATCAAATGGTTTCACTAACATTATTCATTTTATTTATTCTAACATGGCAAGCAAAGTTCCTTCAAAAGTGAAACATAATATTTTAGAAGAAATTATAGATCACTTTCTAGCATAAAATTTTTTTACATTTTTATTTGAAGTTTGAATGAACAATTTCAAAAGCTCAACCAATAATCCCCAGAAGAATAATTTCACCAATAGTCACAAAGCCCATATGTAAAAAATGTGTACTTCATCTATTAAGGGAAATTACGAATATTTCAATCTTTAATTATAACCGTTATCATTTCGATATAGCCTTTCAAGAATTGACCAACATAAAAGCAATTATAAGCATTCCTATAAATGCATCTTTTATTAACTGGAAAGAATAACTTTCTGAACCAATTTATTTATAATTTGGCAATATGATATAAAATTATGAATTAATTGATATAAAATTAACAGAATTAGTTAACTGAACTTTTGAAGAGGAAAAAATTTTATGTAACTAAAATTTCAAAGGCAAAGTCTCAAACTGAAATATTTAGTTACATTTCTTCAATGGAAACAAATGGATAAAAATATTAAAATTTATAGCCATAAAAACAACATGGTTTTAAAGAATGTTAAAATTAAAACTATTACAATATTTTAACAAAGAAATGGGGAAAAACTCCCTTTTTTACAATAAACAAAGTGTTCATCATATTTGCTAACCAATTTAACTTAATATAGAAATTATAGTGTATAAAAGTACATACAAAAAAGACTTTGTTTCATATATAAAATATAACTTTAAACAAATATTATATTGTGCTACATAAAAAATTTAACAAAAATTGTTTTATACACAATATACTAACTGCTAAAAATATTGCTCCTCGTGGTCTTTTCTTCTTAACTTCATCTAACTGAAATTATAAAAATGGTTATTTTAAAATGAGTTTTTCATGCATAAGTTTACATTTATAATTTTAAATTTAGTAAAACACTATGAAAATGAACATTTATTCAACTGATTAGCCCATTTTAATTAATTTTAAGTATACTAAATTAAAAACTTATTAAAAAGATAAACATATCTAAATTAACTTTAATTTAATACTTTAGCTTTATTTACAAACACAAAATTCTTGAATTAATACTTTTCACAATTTAAAATTAATAGCTAATACAATTATTTGTCAAGTTAAATTTTTATTGAATATTAAACAAATTTGATGAACCATTTGAAATAGAATAATTAAAAATTATCCAAATAAAGAATTTAATCCATTATAAACATTTTCACTTTTCCTGCATTCTGAAAATCAATTAACAAAATTAAAATTTAAGATATTTTGGAAAGAATGTTTCAAAGTAATTAAGACTTTGTAAAATTTAGAATAAATAAATTTAGTAATTTTTGACACTTAATAAAATGTATAAATAATCAGTATTCATGTTTGAAGAAAATAAACTAATTACTTTATTTCCTTCATTATATAAGAGATTATATTATTTGTTATCTCATAATTATGTAACAAACTGAATTTTTAAAATTCCATTTTATTTCAATATTCACATACTTTTTTGTTTAGTAAACAATAATTAGCATTTTACTACAATTTAAATTGAATGGTTTTATTTTTAAACGTAAGAATGCACAACATTTTTCAAATAATATTAAAAAAAAAAAAATAAATAAAATAAAACAGTTTTGACATATGAAATTTGATAAAGAACAAAATAAAGTTTGTACAAAATGAGATAACGAGATAACACAGCAAATATAAAAAATTGTTTACTTGCATTGTGTAGCAAAGTTACATAAAAAGCTCATTTATGTAACTAGCGCTTTAATTACATAAAAGCATATTTATATGAAACTTTAAATATTCATTTATGTATAACATAGTTTTTAAATAATGAACTATTGATTAAGTTTAATCAAAATATTATTTACTAATGTACTAAACAAAAAAGGCTGAATTATTTTTATCAATATAATATTAAATTGCTTTCTGAGGATTGTAAATAATACTATAAGGTATAAAAAATTATGTGCATACCACATAATATTCTAATATACCAGTTTCTGGAATTAGAATAAACCACCGATATTGCCATCCCTTAACAACATTTGTGTACTTGTAAAGTTGACCTTCCAATGGTCGGCTAAAGAAAAAAAAAAAAAAAAAAATTATTTTTTAGTTCATATATAGAAATAAATCTATAGAAAACAGGATATGTTTCCTTGTTTGGCATATTTAATAGTTCACACAAAATATATTTTCTACTTTTAAGCAAATTTTAGTTTTTTTTTTTTAATAACCTATGCAATTTTAAAGTTAAATGTAACACTATGTAAATTTACTTTTTTAAATATTATATATAAGAAGTGAAAATATAGGCAAATGCAAAGCAAAAATTTGTTTCATCACAAATATTCAAATAGGATTTAAATTAGATAAAAACATGGGGTACTTATTTTCCTGTTAATAGAATCTTTTAAATTTAAATGTGTGTAAAAAAGTCTAAATATAAGCCACATAAAAAAAATTATTACTATACAGTAATTATTGATTGTATTCAGAGAAGGAAAAAATAATCAGCAAACATTGACGATGAGAGTGATTGATAATGACAATGAATAATTTCACAGTCAATATAATATAAAATAAAATAAATCTTTAAATGCTACAAATTTAACAAATATGTACACTGCAAAGCTTTAAAAAAAAAAAAAAAAAAAAAAAATGATTTTAAGAAAAAAAAAAAAAAAAAACACAAAATGTAATTAAAATTTAAGATAAATATAAAAAAAGCACTTAAAACCAAGATAAATATTAAATGCCATTTATATATTCATAAATAAATTAATAGTTTAAAAAAACTGAAAAAAAACACGCTTTTAGAGTTAATCAAACTAAAAATAATTGTTAACATAAGAATAAAATGACTGACCAGAAACTGAATGCCACTGTTCTTTAAAGCGTGGGATGCTTTGTACGACATTTTTAAACTAACTCTGCATTTTGAATGAAGCTAGTGAAAAATTATAACGATTGATACCGAGCACCCCACGCTTTAAGAACAGTGACATTCATTTTCTGGTCAGTCATTTTATTCTTTTATGTTAACAATTATTTTTTAGTTTGATTAACTCTAAAAGCGTGTTTTTTTCAGTATTAATTTATTTTTTACTTTTTAGTTTGAATAACTCTAAAAAGCGTGTTTTTCAGTGTTTTTAAACTAAAATATTTAAATGAGATCCCGGTATGGAGGACTGGTTCCTACAATAACTTAATTGCGTAGTAAAAACAAAGGCTAAATGCGAATATGTCGAGCCAGCCAGGATTCGAACAGGGAATCTCCTAATCCGTAGTCAGACACGTTATCCATTGTGCCGCTGTCCCACATAGGTTTGAATGTCTGAAAGATTCCTGTAAATGTTTCTTTGCAGCTTAAATAGTGTGTATAAGGAGAAACAGATCTCCAGGGAAAAAAATGATCGCCGATCAAGATGACTTTTCAAAGGCTGTGTGTTTTAACCCTAATCCTGGGGATCCTAATCATGATGAGATAATAAAGTTATCAAAAAAATATTTTAGTGCTGTCGGTCCTTGTTAAGTCTACAATGTTTAAATTAAATCGGATCGCTAAAAGTATGGCAAAATCGAGCCCAAAGAGTCAGTTACATACAAACAAACAAACAAACATACAGGTGAAGCTAAAAGCCGTGATTAAAAATTAGATGTATTCTTTTTAAATATTACATGCAAATTTAAAACTATTTAACATCAAATATAAATTTTATAAATATAAAGTAAAAATGAAATAGAAATATTATTAAAAAGAAATTTCTAAACACTGAATTACTATTGTACAATTTAATAACCAGAAATAACATTACCTCATTTTGTTTTGTTCCTGTTCATCAAGCTCCTGAAATCAAAATTAGCTTACATTAGATAAAGACTAAATGAATATATTAGTAAATCAATTGAGACTTTGAAATTTTATATAATATAAGAATAATGATAACAAATCACTTAGAAGTACCAGCAGATCATGCATAGCTTGAAAATGTTTCAATACTATAATTTTAAAAATAAAAAATATAATGTAAATTATTCCAATATATTATTTTTTTTTCTTCTACTAAAATGAGATAGTTTTTTATTAATGTTTTTACTATATTTTTAATATTCAAATCTTTAAATAAAAAAAATTAAATGATTCTCATCTTGATTCTTTTAAGTTTTTTAAACCTTTATCTACTATAGTTCTAGTTTATATCTTTGGGGATTTACAGAATATATATTTCTGTTCCAAGAGAGTTCTTTATAACATGGCTGTGTCAAAATTGATATATAGTCATTATTTACTAAACATAGTCAGTGATGGGACTATAGTGTGAATTATCCAGGGTTTTAATGTTTAAGTTTTTTTATCAAGTTCCTGAGCTTTAAGAAAAAAACTAAGAAGAAAATATGAAGTTTTCACTTTCAAATGTTACAAACCTGCATGATGTAGCTCTTGTACTTTTTAAAAACACACACATATATATGTATACATATAATTTTAAAATAGGACAAGAAATTTCAATAATTATGTATCACATTCATAAACAAGTTTTCCAACTTTTGATTTAATTT
Source organism: Caerostris extrusa (assembly GCA_021605095.1). NCBI lineage: Eukaryota > Metazoa > Arthropoda > Arachnida > Araneae > Araneidae > Caerostris > Caerostris extrusa. The sequence goes on along the minus strand of BPLR01004102.1, from coordinate 141,296 downwards.
GTCAAAGAAACAGACACATAATAATGCATGTAGAATTTGTAAATAATGTATACACATTTTATTGATAATAAAATGTAACTTCCATAAAAATATTATTCAAAGATGGGATATAGAAATAAATCATAAACATACACAGTGCTAAGACTTGGTATCTCAACAATCATTATACAGCGAATTTCCTTTTATCATTTTTATGATTAAATAAAGTGCTTAATTTATGTATTAAACAGTAGCATATAAAAATTTCAATTTTAAGAGTGCAGAAAAGTAATGACAGTGGATTGTTACTTACAATTGCAAAACTGTTATAAGTACGATATTCTTATGAAATAATAAAACAAGCACACTCCCCCACACTATCCTTGATTCTGTACTTATCAATAACAATTGTTTAACTCATAACTTCCTGATTCCGTAATGATAGGGAAGTTGAATTTCTGATTACAGGGAAAGATAAAGGAAATAAGATTAAAAGGAAAAATCAGGGGTTAAAATCTATGTTTCCTTTGATGTCAGAAGTATCTCACACTACAGTTTGAAAGATTAAGAGCAATAGCTAGTTCAATAAAAACCGCTCTATTTCAACAGATAGCAAAGGTAAACAAAGTATATTTGCTCTTCTACATGAGGACTTAAATTGAAGAGTTTTTACACGTATTTTACTGAATTACCCCTTAACCAAGATAAATAATGTTAAGTAGACTTTACTTGTGCTTTTTTCATGGCTGTTATAAGTGTAATTTTTTCATCTTCAGTTAATTCAGGAACATCGTTAATCAAAACATTAATATCGTCTGCTTTAGATGAATTCGCCATAACAGTTTGATACCACGGCTGCCATTCATAAGTTCAACCCCTTAAATAATAAAATGTCTGGGTGGAGGTAAACACGCCTTGGGCGTGTACACATGCTTAACCATGTCTATCTGAAAAATTCCTTTTATTTATGAAGAAAACCCGTCTTCATCTTTTATTTCTATTTTTAAATAAAATATCAGAGTAGAAGTGAAATATTTCAGACATGGAGGAAAAAAAAAATGAAACATATGCGATAAAAAACTAAAAAGATGCATACATTTCTTTAAATGAATTTACAAATAAGTTAAAAGAAACCAAAATAGTTTTTAAAATAAAAGTAATTTTCTTCTGCATTTATTATGCCAATCGTAATATTTCCTACTTATAGTTCACAATATTTTTCACCTTCCAGTTACTCTTTGTTTCTCCAATTAATTTTCCCCTCCAATTAATTTTCTTCTGTATTTATTATGCCAATTTTAAAATTTCTGCTAAAAGTAGTCAGTGCCTGTTTATAAAAATACTTTTTTAATTTTTAAAAAAAGTTGTTTACCACTATTAGAAAAATAATACTTTTTGAATAACTGAAGATCGTGAAGGCCACTTTATCGAATTCGAAACTTTGGATAACGATTGTCACTTTATGACCATCCTCAAGTTTGTGAATTATTATACTGCTTATAAAACCATCCAGATTATTTCTTCTTGGTATATTGCCTCTACGAACTTCTTGAACTTCAGTATATCTGTAATAATGCCTTTCGTATTTCTTTTTACCACAGTCTCGCACTGTATGCACTGACTTCAAGCGTTTTACGTGCCCTCAAGTCACCTGTGATGTTTTGTTTATGACGATGATAATGAATGAAGTGGTATGTGGGGATGTGAAGCAACAAGGATTGTAATTCCCCAATCACTATATATATATGAACAGTTAGTTTTTCCTTATTTTTAATATGTCACTCTCCACAACGCTCTACGATCGTGTTAGACCGGAACTTACGTTTTAAAGTGGATTCAGAACCACTACAAACATCCATGGCACTGCTGTTTGTTTATGATATTTGCAATCCAATCACCTTTCAAACAAAACAAAACATTTTCTACAGTTTAATAGCTGTCTGCGTAAAAAATTACTTCGTTGTTTAACTTTTGTATGTAAATGCAGTATTTCTTTTTTTCTCTCCAACTCTCCAAATTAAGCATGATTCCAGTTACTGGCTCAAGAAGAGTTAATAATTTTACCATATTTTTTTTGTAACAGTTCTTATCAAACTTATACACTTGGATGAACAAAATATTTTTAATTATAATAAAAAAACGAGACTTGCAGATCTCATGAGATTTCATTAAGAAGCACTTCAGGGATAATGGAAAAATTATAATATTAAATTCCATTTTTTTTCTTCAAAAATATTGCATTATATAACGTTGTTAAATTGAAATAAACAATGAGAAATAAATAAAAATCTTAAACACAGAAAATCTTGTGCCATTTCTTAATTCGAGTGCTATAAACATGATCTTCAGCCGTGAAAAAACGTAGGCCTTTTCACAATTTAATTTTTTTAATAATATCATAGTCCTTTTATCAACTATAATTTCGATAGTGCTTTGACAGTTCATATGTTAGAGGTTCAAAAACTGACAGATGCTTTTTAGCGTAGCAAATATTATAGCAGAAATTATATATTATAACACGATTTATAAAGAAAATTCTCATGCGTTTGTTTTCTTATAAAATCAAAACCTACAATTTGAAAATGTGACAGAAGTTTGAAATTGGAACAACACTGCAATATATCATAATAAATTTGCAAAAAAAAAAAAAATTAATAGTTTAAAAAAACTAAAAACACGCTTTTAGAGTTAATCAAATTAAAAAGTAAAAAATAATTATTAACATAAGAATAAAATGACTGACGAGAAACTGAATGTTACTGCTTTAAAAGCGTGGGATGCTTTGTATGGCATTTTAAAACTAATTCTGCATTTCGGAATGAAACCAGTGAAAAATTATAACAATTGATATCGAGCACCTCACGCTTTCAGAACAGTGACATTCATTTTCTCGTCAGTCATTTTATTCTTATGTTAACAATTATTTTTTACTTTTTAATTTGATTAACTTGCGTGTTTTTTAGTTTTTTTAAACTATTAATTTATTTTTTACTTTTTAGTTTGATTAACTCTAAAAGCGTGTTTTTTTTAGTTTTTTAAACTATTAATTAATTTTTTACTTTTTAGTTTGATTAACTCTAAAAGCGTGTTTTTTAGTTTTTTTTTAAACTGTTAATTAATTTTTACTTTTTAGTTTGATTAACTCTAAAAGCGTGTTTTTTAGTTTTTAAACTGTTAATTTATTTTTACTTTTTAGTTTGATTAACTCTAAAAGCGTGTTTTTTTTTAATTTTTTTAAACTATTCATTTATTTTTTACTTTTTAGTTTGATTAACTCTAACAGCATGTTTTTAGTGTTTTTAAACAATAATATTTAAATGAGGTGTAATTGTAAGTAAAACAAAGGCTAAATGCAAATATGTCGAGCCAGCCAGGGATTCGAACAGGGAATCTCCTGGTCCGTAGTCAGGCGCGTCATGCATTGTCCCACGTAGGTTTGAATGTCTTTACTGAATACTTTCATTCTACATGGGTTAAATTGCTCTTCACAAGTTAAAATAAAATCTCTAATCCTGGCGATCTTAATCATGATGAGATAATAAACTTATCAAACTATTTTAGTGTCGTTGGTCCTTCATAAGTCTACAACGTATAAATTAAATCTGATCGTTTAAAGTAGGGCAAAATCGAGCCCAAAGAGTCAGTTACAAACAAACAAACAAACATTCAGGTGAAACTAATATAATAGTGTATTAAAACGAATCAACTGTTTTCTTCCGAAAGATGCCTGTAAATGTTTCTTTTGCAGCTTAAATAGTGTATATGAGGAGAAACAGATCTCCAGGGGAAAAAGTCAGTTACATACATACATACATACATACATACAAACATACAGGTGAAGCTAATAAAAGCGTATTAATATGGAAACAAAACACATATTTGTAGGATTTAAAATAACTTTGATTTAAAACATTATAAAATCTGTGATCAATTCGAGGTCAATTTTTTAGTGTAGATATCAAAATCTTTAGATGAGAAAATTCAGGGATCCAGAATATTCCATCTTAAAATTATTTAGAACTATTACTTACTAAAATAATAATGATAACTCAAATTTAGGAGAAACTAACGTAATAAAAAAGTGATAATTCAATTTGTTACTATAAGTATGTTTTAAAAGGTGATTTTATTATTTATTTATTTATATTTCTTTTTTTTTTTTTAATTCTTTTTTTGTGTGTGAATTTTTATTTTAAAGTTATCCAAAGTAATAGCTATTAAGATAATTTGTTTAATGAAAAAAAAAGAGCACATAAGTTATGTTTTTTCTCTTTATTATTTATTCATACTGGATCGGAGTCATAAGTTGCATAAAGAATAAAAACCCTATTAGAATTAAAATAATTTCATACAATGAATACCATATATATATTACAAAGAGGAAGTAGAAATTTCAATTAATAATACTTTACCGTTTGAGTCGACTACTTTTCAGTTGACAATACTGTTGTGAAGATGGATTTCTGACTGGATACAAATGTGCATTTTATATTTTTAGTATTTAAAAGTTTAAGACAAACCTGTTCTAACACTGGACTTGTGAGTCAGTGGTAATATGCAAAAGGACATCAGGTTTGAATCCACTGGCAGTTTGTATTGCAATCACTACTTCTGAAAGGAGATTACTCAATGGGATTTTAACACCTTATGCAAACGGCTCAAATTGACGCGTGGTGGGAGTTTGATGAGTATGATGGCACGTAAATGTGGAGAAATTATACCTAAAAATCTTTCATCAAGGCGATGTTCTTTCCTTCATTGTCTGTCAGTGAGTTGTTTATGATATAAGCACACACCACTGATGGAAAAAAGCAACCCACTTGTTTAAGAAGCAGACTTAAAAATAACTATGGGAGAAAATTCGTCATCTAAAAATGTTATTGATTATGTGTTATAAATTGTAAGACAACGTTTGTTTTATCAAGGAAAGAATTAACTGATTATATTCTGAACACAAAAATTAGATTAAGCTGTTTGCTTTATTTTTCTACACAATTCATTTACCTTATAGTTGAAATCTGTTAATTGTTCGTTTGAAATATCCGTTGTCACTGCTTTTGTTTAACGTCCTTATTGATTATTATAGAATAAATTATAAAACTAATTATTATTAAAACCGGCTCTTTCAGTTTAGAGTCTAACATAACTTTTTTGCCAGTATTATTATTCTTTTTATTTTAAAACTTATTTACATTAGGGTTAAATTACATTTCATCTTGGTGAACCTAAAAGCTTTTAAGATGATAATAATGTCAAATTATATTAATCCAATTTATATACTAAACAATAATTTTTATAGCAGCGAAATTGAGACTGTTTTAAAAGCGAATAGGTGGGAAAAAAAAATGCATTTTATTGTATTATGAGAGAGAAACTATGAAGTAATTAGTTTTAAGTGTCCATGAAATAATTGTGATATATTGTTATTCAAGATTAATGTCCCAATTTGTATTATAGTTATCAATTAATTTTTAAAAATAAATTTACAAAAATGCTTTTTATAATGGCATTATTCACTAATAGTTTAACTATTTCTATACTTAAATATGATAAATCTAAGATAAGATTAAACTATTTCTCGTCGGGAATCTTTCTGAATTCCCGACCAATAATTAAAATCTAATTTTATTAACCTTGTTTTCTCACATTTTATCAAAACAACCATTGTTTGCTTTTTAGTATTAATCTCCGAATTAACATTTCTATTCTTATCATTTCCCATGCTTTGCAATATACTAATCAAAGCATTTTTAATGATTTGCTCTTAATGTTCCTAAGAATCCATCTAGCATAAAATAGAATATCCTCACAGACGTATCTTTGAATTTTCAGTGTTCTAAATGAATACAAGGTTTGGCAAAATAATCTTAATGTATTTCATAAACATAATTAGAGCATCAGCAAAGATGACACGATATGACACACAGATGTAAGAAAATTTAACATATTTAAATAAAATTCTAAATATTTCATTTTGAAATTAAGCTAGAAGAAATCTTTTAAAATTTTGATGAAACACTGCAAAGATTTTTCGTTTTAATAAGGAAGGAGGGGGAAAAATAAATAAATAAACATGAAGACAACATATTGAATGGCTTGTTTTAAAAATTAATGGAAAAAGAACCGCAGCTAATATTTCCAATATAATATATGTAACTTTGTAGTTATTACAAAGATAGATTTATAAAGGGCTGAAGGTATGCAAAATTAGTATGCCCTTATGGACTAAGAACTATAGCTAGAGAAAATAGTGATGCAATTACACCAGAAAAATACTGATGTAAAAGGAATTTTTTTACTGTCTTATGGTAATCGACCATGTTTAAATCACGATTTGCGTAAGAAAAAAATCGAGTTTTTTTCTCATTATTTTACTTTAAAAAAATCCGACCTTAGCTTTTGAAATAGTTTTGTTTCTGGAGTCATTTGAAGTTGAGATACAGTTGTTTAATCACGAGTTATTAGCATAAAAGCTGAATTAAAGCATTAAAAACTTTTAAATTGAATTTCTTTGAAAAATTATATTTTTACTACACCACTATACAATAACAATCACATAATAATTTTCAAAATCTAATGAAATTTTTAATGATATTATATACATTGAACTAAAAGTTTTAAATAAAATATGTGGTTTGAAATCATTTCTGGTGATAATTAAAGTCTGAAATGTGATGCATTGTTAAATATTGATGTTTAACGTAGAAAAAAAATCTAGGTAAATAACAGAAATCACATTTTTTTCTATTTGTTGAATAGGAAGAATTTCTACATCTTGATTTGAATGTAGCTAAGAAAAATAGTCGTGCTCATATTTTGTATCATTGAAAAGATTGATTCCTTTTCAGACCTACAAACGTACTTATTTTTATGTATTTATGTTTTAAGAACTAATTTCTGCAGCGACATGTTTTATCTAAACATGCAATTTAATAATACTGCATAAATTTGCGACCTATTGACGCTATTTTTTATTTAAATTATGACGTCACTTTTAATGATCTATTAAATGTGTTATTATTTTCTGATTTTTAAATTATTGTATTGCTGAAATATTTATATGGAATTCACCCCCATCCCTGTATTCAGAGGAAATGGGATTTTTTTTTCTTTTAAAACATACACATTTGTGATATTTAAATTTCTGAATATATACATTAGACAAAAACAGGTTTATCACTCAAATGCACACAGCTAATGCAGTATGTTTCCTGCAATGGCATTAATACATTTAATTTTTATTAGAAGATTTCAAAACTCCGTTAATTTTGATTATTTTTTAATATTTAAAAGTATAAAAAGTAATTCTAGTATATTTCAAAGTTATTTTTCGAAGAATATTTCATTTCTAGGAAAAACAAAATAAATTTTTTTAAAAGAACGGTTTTATATTTTAATTGTACACTAGATGGCAGCATGACACCTTCAATAAATCATTACATGGTTTCTAATGTCTCTTATGTTTTGATTCCTTGCTATACTTTTTATTTTAAAAAAGTATATTAGATTTCGACTCAAATTTAATAAATTCGATAAATTATTTTTTTTACAACTAATATGTGATTCATGTAAGGTTGGAAATCAAAAAATGATTTTTTAGCAGGGCAAATTGCATTTTTGTGGCAGCTTTCAGTGGTTTTCGTAGCAGGGCAAATTACATTTTTGGTAGTAATTTTCTCTCTCCCAGTACTTTCGTAACAGTATATTTTTACATTAACAGTTCTTGTTCAGACTTCAAGACATATACTAATTAATTTTATATTATTTAGTAATCGCATGATTAATATGAAATAAAATCGCATGATTAGTATCAAAATAAATTAGACTCAATAATTTCATATGATATTCAAATTTCAATACAGAACTAATTCATTGATGTATTTATAAGAAAATTAAATTAGAGTCGAATGTAAAAAAAATATTTTTATTTAATGCATACATAAAAAATAATTTTTATTTAATAAATACATCCATTATCGAATATGCGTCTCAGTAATGGATGTGATTTATTAATCTCTTCGTATTTTTAAAAAGGCAAACAATTTTTCTTTTTCTTGCAGCTTCAATTTTTTTGAATTCTTAGCATTGAATATTTTTGTATGGAAATATTGTATAAATTTTGAATGGATGTAATATAAAAATATGATTATTGAATTATTTAAAAAGAATATACTATTTTCTCCGAATATCTACATACAAGTTCTCTGAATTTTGTTTTGATAAGCTATTTTTACATCAAATATATTATTTAATTAAAATACAAATTATTTTAAATAAACGGTGGTAAGATTCATTTAAAATTTAAAAGTAAAATAAATACGATAAGATATTCCAAATAATATACGAGCTTCAATTGAGTAAGAAAAAAATGCCTATATGTTTACTATAAGTTATTTCTATTTGCATAAACCAAAGTAATGATTTTTAGTTTGAAAATTATATGTATCAAATTTTGGGAAAAATACAAAATCTAGTACAAAAAAAAAAAAAAAAAAAAAAACAAAAAAAACAAAATGAACAATAATTACCTGTAGATAAATAATGAATAAATGAAAAAAAATATGTTTTTAAATACTATTTAACAAATCTTATTTTGAGAATTTTATTACTTCTACATATAACATAGTGGTAGATTTTTTTTTGGGAAAAATGTGCTTACAAAATTCAGTTCAAGTAATAAATGATAAATAAAGAGTTGCTTTAATCTTTTAATAAAATATTACAGTTAATTTGTAAGCTATTATTAAAAATAAAATTATTTTAAAATTTGATATTTAACAAGTTAATAAATAAAACATATTAGTTGCAGAGAAAATTCAAAAATTTTTTAGAAATTAGTTATGCATGGTGATAAATAATTCACAACTGTAAAATATTAATAAAATTTGAAATTAATTTAAATTTAATACATTCATTTGAAATATTGTAGAAACATTTAGTAATATAAGTTCACAATTATTTATTTATTCGTTCTATGCACAAAAATAGATGGCGCCACAACATATATTCGAACTCATTTACATAACGAATAAACCTATTGCCAGCAAAATGTTATTAAAAGCAGAACTCTTACACCATTGGTTAGTTTTTCTAATAAAGATCTTAAGCAAAATCTAAAAGATAGGCATATTAGACTATTTTTCTGGGTTACTAAATCAAAATAAAGGAAATTTTCATTTTTGGCGCAAAAATGCGAAATTTGCCATTTTGTAACAAAATATAGCAAGGGATAATTTTGGCGCAGATTTTCACCCTCTTATTCATGCGAATTTTTAAAATATTGATTGTCAATATTAATTATAAGGAATAGATAGAAATTTTATTATATTGTATGGCAATAAAAATCTAATACCTATTGTTTTAAATGCTGGGCGCTACATGTTCTATGTAATAGTTATAAAAAACATTCCATGAAAAAAATATGAAAGAATCTATACCTTAAAAAAATTCATTTCAACATCCAATTTGCATATAAACTCACATGCAAATTTTTTCATTTCAATGTACTGATTTTAAATTTAAAATTTTTTTTTTCTCCCCTTAATCCGCCATTCGATAATTCAGCCCCTTTCTATAATCCGCCACCAATCGAGCTTTCGCTTTCATATGAATTGACCGAAAGATGGCGACACAATATTGAAAAGTGAGAGAAAGTTCACTCACTATCATTAAATATGTATGCTTTAATCATTTAAGCGAGCTTTATTTTTGATATCTCCCGTTAAAACTATATTGATGCTAGATAATCTGGCCAGGCAGTGCCTAATTAAAAGAAGTTACCATATTACTACTTTTCTTTAAAAAATTTAATTAAAAGAATTTTTTTTTGTAACTTTTAATAACAAATTCATTTACAAAAACAAAATGTGTGTTATATTCGTTTTTAATATAAAAAATAAATTATTCAATAACTTACTAAATACTTATTATTCATGATGAATTAAAATTAGTAGTCACTATTTTTATTCTTTTATATCTATATATTAAGATGAATGGAAAGTAATGCGAGATTTAAATAGACAATTTCAAAAAGATTTTTTTTTATTTATATATTTAATCATTAATATATTCTCCATCATTTTCTATGATATTTAATCATCTTTCGGGAAAATTTTTGATTTTATCTTGGAAGAACTTTTTAGTTTTGCTGAAAAATACTCATTTAGAGAATTTTCAATTTTCTGTTTATTACTGAAACTTTTTGTGCTATGTCTGGACTATACAATATCCTCTTTACAATCCAGACATATGTAGATATACCCATCCAAATTCTTTCAGTTTTCATTGAATCATTCGCGTGGTGTGAGGCCGGAGTTCTCCTGTTGAAGAATCACACCCTATCTATCGAGTATGCAAGTCGTTTAGCGAGTAAAGCAGACTTTAAATTCCTATAATCGTCAGCAGTAGATGTTTGAGAGTTAATAGTTTGGTTATAGTCACATAGTTCAAAATAAACCACCTCTTCCATATCCTATCAAATGCAAAAACAAAACCTTATTTGGATGCAATCTTGGTTTTGCAGTGGGAATAGATTTTCCTTTCAGGCGTAACTGTCTGTTTCGAGTAACATTTGCATAAAGTATCCACTTTTCCTTTCCAATTATGATATGCTTTATAAAAAGGATTAATTTCATTTCTTGTCACTAGTGATGTGCAAACATTTATGTGAAGCTGATGGTTTTGAGCTGTAAGCTCATGTGGAACTCATAAAACAGCTCGAGAAACATTTCCTATTATTTTTAGGTGTTCCACTATTGTTATTTGTGCACAATGCAGTCTACCTAATAGTTCTAATTCTACCAATCGTTTTCAAATCATTATTGTCAACCTGCGATGATAGAGTACTTTTCTGTTCATATTCAAGGTTAAAATTCCCTCTTCAGAACTTTTTAATCAATACTGATTTAACTTTCACTTATAAGACCTTGGATATATCAAACAAATCTTTTGAGTTGCTTTTGCAGAATTTACATGGAGACTAAACTCAAAAACCATAATATGGCAAATATGTTACTTATCATATTCTATCATTTCTCCAGAAAATAAAAATTAAAATATAAGTTTGATGGAGTGTAGAATATAGAGCATGAAATAAAGTTTAAAATAATTTTTAAAAAGTTGGTTTCAAAATCAAATTCAAGCATCTATCTTAACTTGAATTTAGAAAATTAAAATCCTGCATTACTTTCTGTTCAAAGTAATAGATAATTTTCAGATTTTTATTTTACTTCAGAACTTTCATATTTAGAAATGAAATAAAAATGTTTATAACTTATCAATAATCATTTAACTCTTTTTGTTAGCATTAGAAAATATAAGAAAAAAAGAATATAAAGAATCTTTTTTTTCACATCAATATTATACAATATTATAAAAGTATGCATATTTTTACTAAAATGGATAAAATCTGAAGAAAGTTTACATTAAGATAATTTACAGTTCATATCATCAGTGCATATGGTTTTCATAATTGAATTAGGAATTATTTTAATAATTAAATAGCATCTTTTAAAAAGTAGGATCCCAAGCAAGAAACTTGATATGAATGTTTAAAATTAATAATTAACATAAAAGATTTCTAAGATAACATTTTAATAATTAAAAGTTATGATTTTTTTCGTTTTTCAAAAATAGGCAAAATATATAGAAATTCTCTTTCAAGGAAACTTTTAGAATATTTTTGTACATCTATAAAATTTGTATTTTTGTATATCTACAAAAGCTTTGCAATACAATAATTACATTGGAATTTTTAAAAAATTTAAACTATGGATATATCATTTCTATTTTTAAAATATGAAAAATTAAGCTTTCAAATTTTATAATTAAAAAAATATATTTTAAAGAAAAATCTAACCCTTTAAAACACATAGTGAATATTATATATATATATATATCACACAGTGAATATTATATTTTTACAGATATGAATATAATATTCACTATGTGGCACACATTCTTTAGCCATAAAATTAAGATATTTTTTAATGCAGTAATTAAATAAAAATTAGACTCTCAAAAATGAAATTAAATTTGGGTCCACAGATTCAACTGGAAAAACAACAGTAAAAGTTATTTATGTTTAAAAAACGTTTCTTTCAGTAACATACAATTTATTGAAAGTAAAATTTTATTCAATAATTATCCTAGTAATATATACTTCATAATATATTATCTTTTTCTTTAGTAATATTTATTTTAAACTACAAAAATGATACACAAAACAATTAAATGCAATAATTTTATGTAAATTAGCATTTTAGACACAAGAAAATGGGTATATATACAAGATGGATACTACATACAAACTATAAAAAAATAAATAAACTTTGATAAACAAAAAATATATATATATAAGGAATTAAAATATTCAGATTTCATCAGGAAGATATTTTTCACATTGTAAAATCCTCATTAGACATTTTAAAATGGCACTTTTCACCAGAAATATTTTCAAAATACTTTCTAAAAATAAATATATTGATATTAAAAATATTTGACAATATGAATTAAGTACAATTTAAATAAGATGCTTAAGACAATTGTTTAATATTGAATATTTTTGAAATATTTAGCAATAATTATAATTAAAAACTAACTTAAAAAGCTTAGTGACTTTTTAAAACTTTACAAATAGTATCAAACTCCAATATTTAATTAATAAATCCAAATTAATATTTTATACATAGTGAGCATTTTTTAATTACATATAACTTAAATTGTAACAAAAATTATAAGGGAGCAAATTTAAAAATACACAAATTAAAAAAGTTCAACATTTCAGTATATTACTTGCGTCAGTATTTTTTTTTTTTTAATAATCATCTGCAAGTTTAACTTAAAAGGCATCTTTAATGCTTTGCAGTTGTCTAACTGCTAAATCTACAGGAAGATCAAAATCAAAGATTCCAAGCTTTTCAAGAGACTTGAATGTATCATCAAATCCTGAAAAAAAAAAAAAAAAAAAAAAAATGTATAAAATGCATTTAAAAGCCTTATGTTTTAACCTTCATGCATATTCATTACCAACAAAAGTTATAAAAGCCTTTTGGCAATTATAAACAGGGTGATCATAATTAAACTAGCAATACTTATAATACTTATATACATCTGTATCTCAATCTAACAGACATGAACTTCAAAATGTTTAACAAAGATTTCCATTCGATTGTGTTACTGTGATTCAATATGTCTATTTTAAGTTGCCAAGTAAAATACCATAATTTCTCCTATTGCATCTTTTAGAATTAATTTCATTTCCTAGAATCTTCGTGTCTAAGTCCTCCAACTATAAAATTTCGGCCCATTCCAACTGTTAAATTAAACTACAGATAAATCTGAACAGTGTAAGTTACTTATTATGACACTTTCGGTATACAGGTAATTAAATAATAAAAAATATTCACATGGAAACAAAATAATAAGTCAAGTTTGAGAGATAATACTAGGAATCTAGTTTTATCACCAATAAGATAGTATAAATCTTATATAAAATGCCATTTTTATTACTTTTTGTACCTATTTAGTTTTTAATAAAGCTAGGCTCCTGAAGTATATCTCTCAGTTTAGAAAAATTTTATATCTAACTATTAAATCAAATATTTATTCCCATCTCTTTTTTTCTGTTAATACTTGAAATATATATATATAAGCATTTATTTCTTTTTATAAACTAGAAAACATACAGAATGTAGTTTAATATTTATCATTTTGTTTTTGATAAATTCCAAATCTATCATTATCATATGGGCCCTACGAGCACAAGAATTCATCTATTTCAAATTTTATGCATTGAATTTCATAACCATATATATTATTTTACAATATAAACTTTATTTCATAAATATTAAAAAATATTACATCTGCTAAATCTTTTGTTTTCTAGTTAAAGTGTAGATTTGTAGCTTTCATAATTAAAAATAGAAAACAGCAATTTAACCTTCTATTATTCATTAATTATAGAAAAATTATACTTTTTATAACTACATTCTAAGAGATTACATTAAAACAAAAACAAACAAACCATCTCACCTCTAATTGTTTTTAAATGTTAAGTTAATAAGTAACACATTGAAAAATAATTTATATAATAAAAATTACCTGTTTTGGCAGCATAACTCCATGGTTGGTAATAGCGTTCTAATAATATTCTTGTTTTAAATATGAGCTTCAGCCAATGAACAAGATGCTTTTCACTAAAACAGTAATAAAAAATAATTATACACACATTAAATTAGTTATCATAATTTTTATATGCTTTTACTATATACTTACTTTAGAGCTGTACAAATAAAAGCTTTGAAATGAGAATCTTGAGATCGCTTGAGAGGAGTATGAGTAGATATAATGTTGTCAATGGCACAAAGAAGGGACTACAGAAATTATAAAAAATTTCTTACTGATATTGGTACGTGAGAAAATAAAATACTTATAATGAATATGAATTAAAATTGTACAGAATTTTTAAAAATTCCTTCTATTATTTTTTTTTTTACTTCAATATACTTTAGATTATATCTTTCAAAAGAAATTTTTGAATATGAATTGAATATCATTTTTAAATTCATAAATTATGCATATTCATTTCTTTTGTATAAACCAGAAAACAAATAGGACGTAGTTACTTTAATTTTTATAAGATTCAATGCATTATTAATAAATAATCTACAAAAACCTTTCCATAGGAAACAATTACTATTTTAAATATATTTATAACTAACACTGTACATAACAATATCACAAACAAACAAATAAGGTTGTTATATTTTGTATTACAAAGAATAATATACTGTCTTTATTGTAAACAATTTCAGAAATTAAGAGAATAGTTTGTAGTGATATCAAATTCTATTAAACATTTAAATTTGACTTAATGCAATTAAAACATTATTAGGCAAAGATGGTTATTTATTTTTAAAGAACATAAATTTAAATAATAATTAACAAAGAGTTTCCACAAATACAACCACAAATGAAAACCAAATATATTTAGTGTTTTATAATCTTATTTTTTTAATGCTCATATTTGAAGGAATATAATCATGATTTAGGAAATAAATATAAGTACTGTGCAGTGTTATACTATACAAAATTTAAGGTGATAATTTCCAAAACATAGTTTAGAAATACAAATTAGAAACACTAATTAACCTAAAAATTTTTACAGCTGCAATAATTATATATTTTTAGGTTGTATAATAGACTTTAAATGATTTTTTTATTTAGTCTTATACTTTTATTTAGATAAAAGGCAGGCAACAACATATCAGTAGTTTTAACTGTCAGTATTTTTTTTTTTTTTTTTTCCCGTGAAAGTTTTAAACCACAACGATAAAAACTATTGAAGGAATAAGTAATAATAACCAATAAAATACATAACCAATTTCCAAATATCTTATGATCTGATAAATTCTATGTTAACTTTATAACATAATAAATAACATATTTAAAATCATTGTAATAATTTAATCAGGTGATTAAATACCTGCTTTGGAGTTGTAACTACTCCTCCAACTACTTCTAAATTGAAACTTTGGCAAAGTTTTCTGGCCGGGGAGGCATTGAACTGGTAACCATTCTGATAAGAGAAAGGAATAGTAAGAAAATGAGGGTTCTGCTTGAAAATAAACATTTGTATATAAATGGACAAAACAAATAAAAATAAAATATCACATTAAGATTGAAGGCAGTAAAAGTAATAGTAAATATAAGTTTTTGTATAATTCATACTTCAATTCTGCTAAGTTATTTAAAAATTATTTTCAGATATCTCCCATTTTCAGAATTCGCGACTTTTGCGATGCTTAAAGACAATATTTCTTTTTGATTTTTTTTTCAGACTGGCTGATTTGGTGCAAATTTAATATTGTCATTAGTTTGTGTGTCTATTCTACCTACACAAATGATATGTTCAAGATGATGATTCAATTAAGTCACAATTTAAAGTTTTAAGTGAAAAAAATGAAAAAAGAAAAATTTAAGTTTTTTTTTTCAATCTGAAGTTATCCTTTTCAACATGAAATTTCAACATTTTGTAAATCTATATTATCTATTTTAGATTCTGCCACTTCGCAACCTTTATTTAAAGTCTCACACTTTGATTTAAAGCATGCTGTAATGAATAATTAAACAATAAATCTTTTTATCAAACAATTACTCCTTACCTTTAGTTCATAGTACTTGAGAATAAGATCCCATGCATGCATCATCTTTGGAACACTTGAATGGACGGCGAAACATCCAAATGGAACTAGACTATTACTCTGACCTACCTGTTAAATTTACAAACAATTTAGAAGATAAAATTAAAAAAAAATGTAATAAATGAAATTAAGAAAATGGTTATTTACTGGCATTAGACCATGCTGCATTAAATCTCTTATAGCACAGGCCAAATCTTTACGTACAGCAGTTGTTAGTCTTTCATTACATTGCACAACTGGTACCTATAAGAAAGTGTGCAAAAACAGATATTTATTAAAAAGTTATAAATAATAATAATATACTGAATTTGAAAAGGCAAAATGAATAAAAAATTTTTTTAAAGAAAACAAAAAATTATAGTCGCGTCAGCTTTTAAATTAAAAATCCTACATACTAACATTTTTTTTGCTATCATAAAAATAAGCTCTATGGAGTTTAGCAAATCAAAATACTTACATATTGTTATCATAATATGTATGATATTTAAGATCATATAATATATTGAAGTATTAATGTTTTTTTTTAATAAACTACCTTTAATTATGAAATAAAAGAGATTCTTAAAGATATAAAAAGGAATTAAGGGAATGATATTTCATTTTTAGATATCTATAAATACTTGTATGAAATAAAGAACTGATATCACTGTTCAGAATAAAATTTAATAATGAACAACTAAAACTAAATAATGATTCAGTATAAACAATTTAAAAATATTTAATAATTTTTATTTACATCTTCAGTATCACTAGTGTAATCGCTATCTTCAAAAGGAGGTTCTTGTTCAGAGGCACATTTCACAACCTCATTTATAGCTACTTCCAGGTTGGCTCTTAAATCCTAGGATGTGAAAAATAATTTGTTATAAATCAAAGTAGACATCAATGATTCTTCTATCTTTTAAAAGGTTATTTAGATACACTGTTTTGGTTATGATGCAAGAATATTTGGGATATTTATTCCTTTTAAAATTATTAAAGGTAAGATCTGTCTAATATTTTATAGTAATAAAAAAATATTTCTCAGATAAATATCTAAATCAATCTATCTAGTATTTTACAGCAATTATTTATAATAACTAGATTAAATATATCAACAAATATATTTTTTTTGCAACATCATTCTTAATACATCTTTTAAAATTAGTTTTAAAGCTTTATCAGAATAGTATATAAAAATGAATACTTATGCCATTATACAATAACCATACTTTGATTGAACATTTCAATTATAAATGTAATACAAAATGAATTAATTTTTATTCTTTTATATATATCCAAGAAATAAATTCACTGTATAGATTTTAATAATTCAGTTATGTCGAAATGTAAGAAATGATTGAAATATAAATTTACAAATTTTCTGAGCAAAGTATATGAAATGTATTCTGTCAATATATTTTTGTTAAAAGTCATGTTCAGAGATCCTAAAAACAAATGCTATTATAAAAATATTCTGAAGTGAGCACTGATCAGTTATGAATATAGAACACAGACAGTTATCACTGATAATTTGTCTGTAAATCTTTCAAACTAAAACATTCAACAAGTTAATTGCAATATGGTAGAAGCAAGTTTGCATAAACTGATTAAATATATGATATATATGCATGTATAAGAAAAAATAATGTAACTCACCCCCAATGGTTTACTTTATTAGACTTTTTCAAAGTATTTTTTTGAAATCTATGTTTCCCACATCCAAACTGAGTAATGGTAAACATTTGCAGAAGGGTCAATACACGTCTTATAATATGGGAGACATTTCTATCATTTTCTAATGTGTATAAAACCAAATATTGAAATTAATTATATATAATAATATAAAATATAATAATAATAATAATAATAACAACAAAAAGGAAGAATATTTTTGCCTATTTGCTATTTTACTAAATGATGCATCACTTTTTTTTACAAGATTTCATTAACGATGAACATATAGAATACAATGAACATATAGAATTTATATATAAATCAAATACAGAAAAATATGAATACAATAAAAAATAATACATAAAGCTGTAACTTTTTCATATTTTGCTAACAGTATTTTTAAATATGAACATCAATTAAAAAAAAATGTACTTTCTAAATTTTTACATCAGTAGCTCTCAAAATTTTAAGTGCAATTCCAAGGTGAAATACAAAATTAAGTAACCTTACATTAATGAAAAATTATTATTTATTTCAAAATTAATGATTAGTCTCTGACTAGTTAAAAATTTCTGATTTTAAAACTATAAAATATTACAAATCCTGATTTACATCAATGTATTTATGCAGTCATGCTTTTTTTTTTTTTAAATTTTATTTGGATACTCTCAAATCAAAGTCAAAACAAAATATTTCTTAATAACACAAATATTTCTTAATAAAAGTTTCTGATTACACTTAAAATAAAAAATTCTCAAAAATAGACCACCCATTTTATTGATGACACTAAAATGTCCAATTAATTTTGGAATAATTATAAATAAATATTTATAGTTATTTATATTTATACTATAATATAATTGATTAATAGCAACAAATAATAATAATGTTCTGAATATCTTAATTCCCTATCTGCAATCTGCAATAATATTCCAAGGTGTTCTGTTTTTATACCCATGGCATAAAAAGCTAAGAAAACATTTTCAATTTTAAAGAATGTTTTTAAGTCACAATTATATATAAAATTACATTACAAATTTAGAATGGTAGAAATGGGAAAAGAAAATAAGTATTTCAAAAATTAGGGAGAAAACAAAAAAGATAACATTTTTTCTGCTGATTTGTAATCTTAATATTTGTTAAAAAGATGAAAATCTGATCAATATTACATTCATTTGGTCTTTTCAACAGCATTTTTAATTTTTATAACTTCACCTAGGACTTTTTCGTCTAATTATGATACATCAATGTCTGATGAATATTGCATTTTGTCTAATTTTGTAAAAGTCATGCTCCCTTTCATCATCTACATTTGTTATGTTTTGTTCTTTATATTTAGAAGATCGTTAATTTTTTTTTCTTGCACAAAGTTTTGTCACTATTTGTTGGTCAAAAGCATTTTTTAAATGGTAGTTTTACAAAAATTGATTTTTATAAAATTTATAGAAAAAAATGTCAACATATTATATATGCAGTGGCATATATAATCCAAAATTTTAAGAATTATTTTTTAAAGCATATAATTCATGAATTATAGGTAGGAAATAATGGTATTTTATTTTGAATTTAAAAACCCTATTATTTATACAATGATAGCTTAAAATAAATTAAAAACATTAAAATTGCAATAATATTTAATAATGAAAAAGGTAGACAGGAATTGTAAGAAAATGTTTTTATTGCTGAGTATGGATGCTAATGCAATGTAACATTACTTTTAATTCTTTTTTTTTTTTTCAAATAATTAACAGTTAATATTAGTAATTAGCATTTAAAATTTCCTTCAAATATAATGCACCTATCTTATCACAAAATGTATTAAATTAATATATCTTCAAAAAACAAAATTAATAAAGATTATGTTAAATTGTAATTAACTAAAACTACAAATAATGATGCAAACACACAAAATTTATTAATTTAATATACTTAAAGATCAATTTATCTATTTTAATAATATATTTAAGAGATATATTATTAGATAATAATATATCTTTTACATCTAATATATACCTCTCTCTTATCTAATACTTTATTAGATAATCAAGTATTTATAATACTCACACTACTTTTCATTGTATTCTTCCCAGTATCACTATAAGAATCTGAATCAGAATGTACATTCATGTTCTGAAATAATAAAATAAAATTGTTTCTTATAACTAACTTTTAAGTAGATAGAAAATAATCAGCACAACAATAGTGGTCTTTAGAAACCATAGAATGCTCATAAAATAATAAATTCAATTATAACAATTTAAAAAGATATACAATATAGAACAATGGAAACTTAGCAATTATGATGCACCTATAAAAAAATACAAAGCAATTTTTTTCAAAATTACTTAAAATAAGTTTTTATATTAAATACATATTTGAAGAACAAACAAGTAAAATTTGTTTCCCACATGTTTTGTTTAAAAATTTATCTTTTATTATAAATTTATCTGTATCTGCAAATGTAAAATACTTATAATTTAAAAAATGGACAAAATAATTAAAATTCTAAATTTAAATTTTAACATGTTTAGGAATAAAGATTAAAATACACACACACACACACACACACACACACCCCGCACCCACACCCACACACACACACACAAAAAATGATAATAGAGAAAATATAATACAAAATATATAATTACAAACTTACCTTTCGATGTACAGGACAATCGCAAGTACATCTTGGTTTACCATTTGAAGTAACTTCACCTTTAAAGCATATGAAATTTCATTGGTATAAATACAGCAAAATGCCTTACAATTTAATTGTAAATTATCCCAAACAATCAAAATTTTTAATTTCAAAAGACAATAAAAAAAATTAAAATATTATATTTTCTTATTGTGGAAAAAAAAAAAAAAAAAAACACAATCAATATTTTCATTGGAAGAATTGTCATACTAGACATACAAAAAAATTAAACAATTTATTTGGACAGAAAGTAAGTTTTAATAATTTTTTTCTACAAATATCTATATTTTAGTTGAACTAGAAATATATCGATATATACATAGTTTTTACAACTACCCAAATATAATTTATACATGCATCTAAATAATTTTTTTATATGAATTGGGAAGTCAAAAATAATATTTTTTTGCACAATTATTGTGAATATTTTGATATTATAAAATTGCAGTCTAATTTCGATTTTGAATTATTTAAACTCTTTTAATTATATAACTGACAAAACATTAAAAAAAAAAACTTACTACAAAAAATAAAACAATTCTTTTTTACACATATATATGTATATATATATATATACATATAAATCCTTTGCGATTTAAATTGCTTTTCTTTTTGGTATACAACAAAAAATACAGTACTATTATTATATAATAAAAAAATAAATTATTATACAGTAAAAAAATAAAATAAAATTAGTAGAGTTAGTAAGTTAGTAATAGTTAATAAGCTAGTTAAGTAAATATGCTACAACCGGCAAGTTATAAAAGTATATATGCTGTCATATACAATAAAAAATTACATATCAGATTTATTTACAGATATGAAAAATTATGAAGCATATTTAGAAATATAAATACATTTATATTAAATTTAAATAATAGTAAAAGGGAAAGAAAGTGTTAATCATGTTAGAAAGGTAAAATACCTTGAAGGAATTCAATGAATCTTTCCAAATCAGTTATTTGAGTTTTTAATTGACTGACTAGTTGTTCTTTCATCTTTGCAGGATTCACAAGCTTGTTTTATGGTTAAAACATGCATGTTAGTATTTGTATTAACACATAAAAATCCCAATAATATCATTCGTTTAAACACACTGAGATTTTGTAATCAGAGTTAATTAAAAATATCAAAACTAAATAGAAAGGAATATTGAAAAGTTAGATTACTATAATCGTGTATAGATATAAGTTATTTTGTTCACTGTAAAATCTTAATATTTCTGCTATTTTAATCTGAGTTGGCTTAAATGCAAAAACTTATAACATTTGGTTATTATATACATATTATTTAAGATTAATTTTCAATATTTAAAAATTCAAAATAGGAAATAGATTTTTAAGTGTTATATATTTTGAAATATAGTTTTCTATATAAGAGAAAAGGAAAAGATGAATGCAAGTCATATGACAATAGTTTTAAATATCATATTAAAGAGGTAATTTAGCATTTGATACAATCAGATAATAATAATAATAAAAGTACATAATGTATACAAACATTAAACAATCTTTCTTTAATTTTTATATAATAATGCTCTAAAAACATATTTCAAAAATATAGTGCTGATATATTTAACACTGAGATTTACTAATCAAAATTATTCAAAAATTTTTAAAATTAAAAAGAAAAGGATAGTGAAAAGTTAGATTAGTATAATAAGTGTGTATAGACATAATTCATTTTGTTCCCTGCAAGAACTTAATAATACTTCTTTCTGCCTTCTCCAACCACAATAAGTTATTTTTACTGCAATTACAAATTAAAGAGCAAATGGAACTACTATGTATAGGTTACAAATCAAAAGTATGTAATAAATATGTAGTACACCATTTGAAGGATGTCGATTGCACATTTTGTAATCATTGTCAATGCATTTTCAGTTTTTCATTACACTACTTTTTTTTACTTTCAATAAATATCACTTTATATTTCCATACTAAAATGCCATTGGACAGGATGAAATTGAATCATTAAAAATGGTGGTATAGATTAAATAAAATGGTACTATAAATAAAATTCTCAAAATGTTAGGAATTGTCTTGAAAAGAATAAAACAAATAGATTAAAAAGTTTATGTTACAAAAATGAAAAAGAATGTCTGAATTATTACTTTCTTAATTTAAAGTGTTTCAATTTTAAAAGGAGGGAATTACATAGATTGTAGATATAAAGTGGTTTTTCCAAAGATAAATTTGTTTTCATTCTGAATCACAAGTATCTTTTAAATCTACAAGTTTTTTTTTCTGTCGTAGAAAAGTTTCTTAAAATTGTATAATTGTCAATATTTTTATTTTTTACGCAATTTAACCACTTATCAATGAAAAATATATTAATCTATTTTATATTTTTCAGTAGATTTTATTAATTCAAACAATGATGTAAATGCAATGATTTAACTTAGGGTGGGGAAATGAAGCTTATACTAAAGATTCAAGCAATGTTTTCCTCTCCTATTGTAATTATATAAATCTGTTAATTTACTGAGGCTCAATTTAAATATTATCACCATTATAAACAATGCTAATAATTATTTACTGAATCATCATAGAAAATGGGTTGCCATAGAAATGATTTTAAATGATAAACAATTTCAATCGCAATTCGAGATTATATTCAGATTTTTCAGCACTAATAATTTTGTAATTGCAGTCATTATCCATAGTTAAAATTGCTTATTTATTTGATTTATTAAACTAAAATGTTTTGTAAATGCAAAAATTACACATTGCATTATTTGCTTAAGTATCTTGCTTATTTTCTACATTGCTTAAGTATCATTAATCTGGCGAGAACTTAATAATCAGCTAGGTAAGAAAATGAACATATATTTATATTCAACTTCTTACCTGAATATATATTGATATTTCGCATTAAGTTATGTCTTGCATTGTTTTTAAATAATTTTATTGCAACAAAGTATTCCAGTGAAAAAGTCATTGTATTTGAACAATCAATTAGAATAAATCAACATGATTACAAAGAAGTATTTCATAGTACCTCTCTGATGGCTGAATCAACATGAGAACGCAATTCATCTGGACTTAATTTATCGAGTTCATCTAAATTAAGAAGAAGTTTTCCTTTAATCTGTTCTATTATGACTGACTGACGTTCAAGCAGCATACTTTGAGGCATGCCAGCCTCTCCAGTCTACAAATGTAAAAATATATTAAAAACGCAATAAAAGAATTGTTTTTATAAAAAAAAATTCATTTCAAATAAATGCCAAAAATTATCAAAAGAAATACTTGCCTCATAAGCATAATTCTCCAAATCTTCTAATTGTTCTTTTAATTTCTTCATTAATTCTTTTTGTCTGGTTCTTTGTTGTTCAAGTTTTACTTCCTGCTTTTGCTCATTCTAAATAAGAAAATATTGACGATCAATGTCCAGAATAAAAGGAAATATACATTTTGGAAAGAATTAATGAAATAAACAAGGCATTTAAATTCTTTAAACAGTACAATTTATTAAATTCCCAAGAAACTTTGAAATTTTCTACTTGAAATAGAAAAATTCAGAAATAAATGTCCAAAGAAATGAACTATGAAGAAAAGGCATGAGAGGAATACAAGAGTTTTTTTAATGGTTAACATTATAAATTAATATTAAAATAAAAATTATGTAATTTGAAACTACGGTCAAAAATATATTTCGATATAGTAATCTCACATATAATATATCAAAAAAGAATTTTTTTAAGTACATACATGATAAATATAAATTATTCAAAAGTCAAAATGAAAATGGTAGAATTCAATGTATTATAGGTGAAGACCTTGAAAATGCAAATTAGTGAGTTACTATACAGGAAATTAAAAAAAAAAAAAAAAAAAAAAAAAAAAAAAATTACATTTAAACAGTTGTATTATTTTTGACTAAATAAGCAGAATGGACATTTTCAATGTAGAACAAGAATTTTAATAAAAGAAAATTCCCATGAAATTTCAAGAAAAATATTTCAAACAATAATAGTAAATTCCTTTTCAAGCTAACAATTTAAAAATATTTCATAAGAAAATTTTCTTTCTTAATTTCTGAAAAAATTAGGATTTCAGGAGAAAACTTCAGAATTCAAGTAACTAAGATATATATATACTATTCTATGAACACAAATAAATAGCTTTTTGCTATCTGATTAAAAAACACAAAACAGAACAATTAGGTAAAATAACATAAAAGTAAAAATAATTGAATTTTCACAAAATTTTCAAAGTCCAAAAGCATAAATTATTTTTCATTCATGATCCTAACAAAAAGGCTATATATCATTAAGTTATTTCAAAATAACAATGTTACTTTTTTTTTTTTTTTATTTGGAACTAGAATAATTACTATTTGTTAATATTGGTTTCGTTCCATTGATGATTAATACAATTAAAAAAATGTTGCATACCATCAATAAATATAAAAGCTAATATGGGAAACAAAGCAGCTATCTTGAAATTATAAATTTTACATTATGAAATGTAAATAATAAAAAGAAAAATATTAAAATAATTTGCGATTACATTAAGATATTTACATGAATTTAAAATTAAAAAGTTTACAGTTAGAAAGACACATATTTCTACAAGGAATAGATAAGCTAGATGGTGTATATATGAGAAATTTTGATAACAAATAAAAATTCTTACAATTATTTGAGTTAAATCCAATCCATTTTCATATTCTCGAATATCTGGTATCCCTCTGAAAGCAAACTCCTCTAGTTCCTTCAATAAATTCTAAAATAAAATAATAATTTCAAAGATATAAATAATTCTATCAAGTTAAAAAATGAAGAGAATATAACAGCTTCTTCATTGACAAAAAAAAAAAAAAAAAACCCTATTAAATTAGAAAATGTTTACATTTTTGGTATTCAAGAAATATTTAAAAAAATTATAATGAAAGAAAGAAACATAATTTAAAATTAATAAATGTTTTAGTAATAAAAAATATATTAATTCGATGAAGTGGTTAGAGAACAAGTATGCAAGAAACATGATGTAAGTCAATTTTTATTGGTAACTAAAAATGCAATAAAATAAATATGCAGAAATAATAATGGAAAAATTATAAAAATTAAAGATATATTTATCAAGCCACAATTGGAGACAAATCAATAAACTGGTGGATATAAATCTCAAAGCTATAAAGAGAGACTAGTTAAACAGAGATATGAAAACTTTTTGTTATATTATTTTATTATTTCAACAATAAATAAATTGACAGGTTTAATAGTTATCAAAAGGCATTGAGTGAACCAGCATACAACTGAGAAAGAACAAATATATCTGTCAAAATGAGAGAGAAATATGGATTTTTACATTAAATTGTCAAGGTTATTTGGATATTATAGATATAACAACCATAAAAAAATATAAGATGACACTTCCTCATAAAATACCAAATCATATAATAAATTGTGGAAAACATAAGATTATTTCACATCAGAGTTTCAATACATCACTTAAAGAAAATATGTGAATATTTTCTTCTTTTTACTTTATTTTTAATGGCTTTGTGTTTATATGAAATTACCCTTCTTTTAATAAATTTAAATACAAAATACAATATCTTCAGAGATTTTATTTGTAAGAACTATAATAAGTTATTTTTTGATTTAAATTCTTTATTGCCAGACCTAAATTATACTTAACCCTTTGCACTTGAGAGCTCCGGAGCGGAGCCATTTAGAATTTGCCTTCAAGCTCGAGGGCTCCGCTACAGAGACAATGCAAATAACAATATAAATAATGCATTTCTTTTTATGAAACGCATTATTTATATTGTTATTTGCATTGTCTCCATAGCGGAACCCTCGAGCTAGGGTTAATTATATAAAAAAGCAAACAAAGATTTAATGGTGTTAAGCAATAGAAAAGTCTATGAAAGTAAATTAATAATAAAATAAAAAGAAAATACTTCTTTTCATCTGGTGAAGCTTCTCCTATTTGTTTAAGACGAAACTGAACTTGAGCAAAGTGTGTAGTTAGAGCTATCAATGAAGAATTAAGCTGTTCTTGTTCTTCTTCAAGTCTTTGTAGTCTTTCTGATTCACATAATATTCTTAAATTCGAGAAAAAGAAGATTCATAAACAACACAGAAAAATATAATATTTATTTAATGTTAAGAAAATAAGCAAAAAAGGTTTGTTATTAATTATAAGAAAATGTTTTTTATAACTGATCAAACTATCTATCTTACAATAATATTTACATACTTAACATCATTTCATACATTATCATTTGTACTAAATACTAAACACTGAAAATATTTCAAGGAAAAAATATTCTAACATTGTAATATTTTTTAATATTAATAGCTTTAGAATCAGATAACATTTGTAGTTAATTTAACAAAACTGATCGCTTGTAGTAATCTCAATGCATATTATTAATATCAACCATTAGCATTAACTGCATGCTGGTATTAACATTCCCCAATGGCAGGCAGTTAATCTTAAAATACTGATATTTCTTACCCCCAAAAATAATATATTTTATTTGCTGAATAATATATTTTGTTCCATAAAGATTTTTAAATGTCTCTTATGAAATTGAAAGACTGATTTAAATGATCGAATGAGGATCTAATCAAATAATTTAATAGACAACAGTTACAAGCATAAGTTATGGTATGTTTAATTAATTACACTGTTAGCAGGATAACTTCAAGATCGTTATAAAAAGGAAATATCAATTAACATACTATAAAGTAAAAAAAACACAAACGTATAAGTTTTACATAAAATTTATTTAATTACCTAAAAATTGATTTTCAAAATAATTATTTTAAACTTTAAATTTTTTAAAAAAGGTCAGAAAATTAAATTGCATAAATAACTATTTCTCCCAAAACAATTAACAACACACTTACTCTTCATCATCACAATCACTGCAGGAGGGACAGCTTAATGCTAAATCTTTTAGCTGACAGAAATCATTTTCAGTATTATCAAGAACAATATAAGAATTGCAATCATCACATTCAAGATTGTGAGATTCACCACTAGCCTCCATTATTTACCTTAAAATAAAATATATTATTAAAATTTAAATAATGTTTAAAAATAAAAAGAATTTATCATTTATTTGCCTTTGATCAACTGGAATCTACTTCAATTCAATTAACTGTTATCAATTTTGGAAAAACAAACATGGTTGAAAATGTAGAAGAGTCATTTAGATGAAATTTATTTAACTTCTACCAATTATACAGAATTATTTTAGTTAAGAAATAATCATCGTTATACTACATTTATTTTGAAAATGCATTCATTTTTTTAGAATTTCAGTATTTGTCAATTATTTTATTCTTTATTTAAAAACTCTCAGTTTTATATATAATGTTTATCGAGAAAATTATAATTAACTTTCTTTTTCCCTATTTATATAATTCACATATGATTAGAATTAAGAAAAATATTTTATGCATTGAAGGGAAAACAAGTATGCATTTTATTTTTATTATTATTTTAAATGCTAAAATGAAAAACTGACTGACAACAATTTCTTACATTTTGGGATACATTTTAATTCAATGAACTACATTAAACTGATTCAGGAAAAAAAAAAAAAAATTTTTTTTTTTTTGTAAAACAAGTTATTTTCGTTTTTTCCCTCACAATAAAAACTAATCTTTTTTCAAAAATATTTTACTGTAATTACACCCATCATAATTTAGATCCTAAGATAAATTTAGAAATTGTAATAAAACTACTATACCATATGTTTTATCTAGTATAATATCAGATATGAAAAATGCTAATAAATATAATTTTTTAAATTATTACTACGTTTACTTATTTTTTATCAATATAGATCACAGAAATTTTTTTAGTAAAAAATATTAAGTTTACATAATGAGAAATTACAAATAATGAATTTAAAAAAAAAAAAAAAGATATTTGTGTGGGAAATCTTCCTTTTTTTCTGTTCTAAATATTTTCTTAAAACTATTTTTTTTTTAACGTATTAATTTAAGAACTTATTTTTACGAAAAATAATTATTTAATAGTAAGAAAAAAAGAAATATATAATATGATGAGAATGTAATGATCGTAATAATGAAGTAAATCACATTAGAAATGCTACTTTTAGATACAGGTATTATTTTCACTCTTAATGTTTAAGGTCATTATTATAAGAAAACATTTCTCTATGAATAGTTCTATTCTGATTAATAAAAATTTTTTGATAAATAGAAAAATCTCTTTTATGAACCATTATTTGACGTGTTTATTTCTATTTTTTTAAACTCAGAACCCGTTTTGCTAATTATAGATATAGACACATTAATCAAAAGTAAATTTAAAGTTTTTGTTACGCTTTAAGGAAGAAAAAACATATGGTACTACTTGACAAAATTAAGTCCTTGTAACACACACTTCATAAAATAAATAAATAATTAATTTAAAAACACATTTAAGAATTTTTTAAAATTTTATTTGAGATCATAAATTAAGATTATAAACTTAATACATGGGAAGTCAATCGAAAATATCACGAGATGATGCTTATTTTAGCTCCATCACTAGATACTTAACCTTATGTTTGGATTGCTTGGAGCAAGATCAATAAATACCAGCTGTTGACCTATGCCATTAACAAAACAAGACGGAAAGGGCAATACAACAATTTGATTTACAACTTTATTTTTAAGTTAATGAAATAGCAAAATTATAGAACAAAATTTAAATTATTGCGTAATTTAAAATGAGTTTTGTAGTATTCATATTATCAAGAAATACTTTAAAAAGTTGGATAATAAGACAATAATTTACAAAAAACAAAATAAATTTTCAGAACTTACGATTTTTTTAATTTTCTTCCAAAATTTAAGTTTTAAGCATAAAAATGTTTAAATGCAATAACAACGAAAATTACAGTTCATTCATTTAAAAAAAAAAATTGTAACACATATAGTCGAAGTCATATTGGTATAATAATATTAATAATTTTCTTTTAAATTATCAAACAACTGAACTACATAACATTCTTGAAAAAATTTACTTCTTTAAGAAAAATAACGTTCAAAATTTAAACACATACAGACACATCAGTCAAAACCGAAAGAAAAGAGCGCAGGTGATCAAACACCTGTTTTCTTCACGCAGCTTGTGAGTACGATGTTTTCCGTTAGTTAGCATTGCCGCCTTAATGGCAAAGAGGGTTAAGACGGATACGGACGCATCTGTTACGGAGTACCTGCGAGGTAAATATATCCCTAAAAGTCTCCACATAAACAAAAATATTAAAAATTACATTACTGAATTTAGCATCGATTAAAAAGGTAAAGAATAAGCTTTCAAAAATTTGGAATAAAAGATAAATAAAATGCCGCTAAAATAAAATAAATAATTAATTTAAATTAAATTAGACAGGTACAATTAAGTCCGAATCTCGTATGCAAAATTAAAAACGCGAGGTCGTTTATGAACAAATTGGAGCAGAAGCAGGAGTGAGCCAATAAGGGGTTAAGATACATTTATTTATCCTATTTTCCTTGTATAACATACGAACACATGAAATTAAATTGAGATTTCAGTTTTATTCAGACTAGAAGCTTCTGATTCTGAATATAATACAAAACACTTTGAAGATACTAATTGGAGAAACTTTTCAATGTATAGAATATTCTTACGAACAGGAAAGAGATTTGAAAACAGCGTCCGATAACCACATTAAACTCGTTTTGCAAATACCTCACATCCAATTGTTAGTGCTTTGTTTTTTTTCTGGTAAAATTTTTTTAGTTTTCATATTTATTTTAAGTAAAGTCACTATTTATTTATATAACAGTTTCTTTTCTGCCCCTACATTAATTTCTTTTGCAAGTTGCTAGTTTTTATTTGTTGTTCAATATAGTCCGGAAAGATTGTACATTTTGAATAGGTGTATCTTTATAGAATAAATATGGCAGGCGTTGCTCAAAGCTGAAAATTAATGGAGTACAGCTCTACTGGAGGCTATTCAGTTCAGAGCCCATACATTTAAACAGACCTACATTTATCATTCAAATGTGGAGCTATATTTTCACTATTAGGCTTGAAATACTGAGTGGAATGATACTCAAAGCACAACTAAAACATTAAAAGACAATTTATCATTTAAATTTACCACTCTAAAATATATCGATCATAGAAAAATTATCAGACAAGTAAGTTAATAATACCACTGATCGTTGGTGACATTTAACAGAATTACCAAATGTAAAAGCTATTATGGGAGTCCTGATTTCAGCATCCCTTCACTCAAAGAGAATCACAACCCGATTCCTACTCAGTATCCCCACTGATATCACCCTGGAAGAACTCGCGAAAAAGAAGTAGAAGAGAAGAATAGCCTCACTATAGTTTTTTATTTAAAATGACAAGTCAAGTACAAGTAGAATAAAAAATAATAACAATAATAATAATAAAAAAAAAAAATGCAAAAGAATAAACGCCAAAAAATACAAAGATGATCGAAGTCATTGCCTTAATCATTCTCTCGCACGCCAGTAAAGCGCTGTCTCCGAGTCGCAATCAAGTACCGCATGTCGCTGGAGGTGGTCTCTGTTCATTGGGTCTGTTGAACCACATAGGGAGCAGCTAGGTTTCGAAAAGATTTTAATGTGATGGAGATGTTCTGCTAGACAGTCATGGCCAGTCAGAAGTCGGAACTGGGCTACAGCATGCCGTCGCGGATTGTTGGGTATTGCTGAAAGATCTTCAGCTTTCAACACTTTGACTTAATTTCCATCTTGAATTTGTAAACTTTGTGGTTTTTAGTCATTATTTGTTTGATATATAGTTTTATAGAATGAAGTGACAGTGACGAATATCTCATTTGAAGTAGTTTTGAGCGTCTTTTTGCCAGACAATTGGCCTGCTCGTTCCAAAAATGCCACAGTGGCCAGGTATCAACTGAAGTACCACCCGTTTCATTTTTAAAGTCAGTTCCGCATATGATTTCACACTGGGAGATTTCCTCTGATGAAGGTGGCTTGGTTGAACTAATAGCCTGAATTGCGGCTTGTGAATCAGACAAAATAAATCCACTCTATTGAATCCATCCTCAAAAATTAGTAAATATTTCAAAGCAATTCGGATAGCCTCCACTTCTCCATCAAAAGATGTTCGATATTTCCCTTGCTGAAGCGTAGAAGGAGAACAGACTTACTCCAGTAGAACTCCACAAATTTGCCATAAAGCGAGCTATTCTCACTCTTTCAACAAAAGTTTTAGTCACTTTATTAGGCACACTTTTATTAGAGTACATCAAATTACGGTTTACGCGACAGAAAAACTTTCCTTTTTCTTTTGTTTTTGACAAATCCCGTCTTCGGATGATATTAGTATCGATCCCCGAATTTCCCTCAAATTAATTCATGTGGTTCTGAGCTGTCTTCTTTTTGCTTTAACTGTTTAGTCGAGTGCTACGATGTGCACTTATATCTTTCTATATCTATACATAAAAGTTTTCTTTCATTTCATTTTTAATCTCTTTTTTGGGCATCGTGTAACGGACTCAATTGTATCGACAGCTTTTTCTGTTTTTTACTGATTTCCTTATTTTAATTGTCTCATAGCAGACAATGTTTATCTAATTTTTTCTGTTGTTTAATTTTTCTTTATTTAAATTTAAGCAATTGCATTTAATGCAAACTTTCTACTTAATTTAAGATATGGAGGTTTAATAGTATTTGATAGCACATTGTATAACTGTTGTTCCTTGGTACGCTCAGGTGAATTTTGCTGTCGTCCCATCATATTGACTCATGTTAAACTAAAAGTTCCTAAATGTGCTAACTGTGGCGGGGAAACATTAGGCCTTGGCAATAACTTCATTAAGAATTTTCTTTTTTAAATTTAAAACTTTCAATCGTTTTTCATTCATAGTATCCAGGAGGCTATATCGTATTACAAAAAGGAAAACCCTTTTGCATCCAAACTTCAAGAAGCACTATCTTCTCTTCTAATTATATTAGAAAAAAAGATCTTACTCAATTAATAACACAGCAATGACTGGAAACTCAAAAAATGGTTAAAGGCATATGTCACGTAAAAACCGTCTAATTTCTAGAATCGACCAAAGGCCTGATAGAGAATATAGCTGCATTCCTAATCTCCATCAGTCAATTAAGGAAGAAACTTTCACATATTCGATATAACAAGCAAATTTTTGGCCATTATATTTTAATAAACCTTCTGACTAGCATTTTTTTTTTTTTATAAATTCATATGTTTAAAATTTTATATTAATTTTCTTAAAAAATTCAATTGATAAAAGATTTTGGGAATTAGAAATTGATGTTTGCAGGTTTTAATTTATTTACAATTAAAATGAAACTGTTTGGAAATCTTACTAAAAATCACATTTTAAACTTGCATGCTTAGTTACTTCCTGTAGGTTTTGGAATGGTCTGAATAGCTAATAAATTAATTGAGGGGTATCCCAGTAATGTATCATCTGTAGAGGGTAAAAAAAAAAGAAAAAAAATATCTTTCTGTAACTTTTGAATCATAATAAATGCAGTTAGTTAATGATTGCTTTGACAATAAATAATTAAATACACGGGACTTCGAAATTCTGCTGATTCAAGTTCAGAGATAACAGGTGGGCTGAAAAGGCGTAGGCGTACAAATAGACAGTTTTGCCAGCGGAATATGTATAGATCAACTAAGTAGACGGGTTCTATCTATCTTCAGAAGAGTTCTGTTTTTCTTTCTATCGTTACACAGAGATTATATTTATCTTCCCCAATAAAATCTTTAAGTTTGGACACAAGGATAAGGGACATTAGATTGATTAGTCCAAAGAAATTTTTCGAAGAAGTAATTCATCATATTGATTATAAATTATAACATTATGTAATGTATATAAATTATTTATTAATTTTCTTTTAAATTGCTATTAAATAATTTTACTTCTTGTGAAATTTTGTCTTGAGAACTCGTAGTATAACATAAGTAAAAAATTATAAGATACTATCTCGACGCCTTTATTAAATCGATTGAGATTGAATAAAAAATATGGCAGTAAAGGACAGTAAATTAATATAATTAATATCTTAATGCTGTATTATTATAATTAAAGCATATTTATAATATTTCTCAAGAACAGCCTGGGGTATAGAGCATAACTTAGGCAAGCGAAAGCAACCGAAAATGTTCATATTTATTCCGGGTTGGGGCATGATAAAAACTGTTGTGTCAGAAAATCTTTCCAGTGAGATCTAGAAGGAAGTTTGCAAACCAACCTTATGCTAACTAGAGGGGCTTATTTCAATTTGCTGGGGCACAATGTAGGTGTAGTACAATAGTGATGCACCTGGGTAATGCTGAATGTACTGCATATATGACATTTTAGTGACGAAGGACTTTAGATAAAAGTGCCTGATATTCAATATACTAAAATATTATTTTTTGCAGTATTATTGCTATACAATAAGTAATGGAATTTTGACCTGTCGCTAAAAGTTGAAAGTTCTTTAAGGAAATTTAACGTATATCGATATTTTCCCTTATGCAATATTTTATATATAAATAATAATTATATTATATTTTATATAATTTTCCACACTATTATACAAACGAGGTTTAATACCAAATTAAAAAAAAAAATTTCGATACATATAAGTTAAGATTTTATTGATAATATCAAGATCAATAATGTACAAAAATTCCATCATCCTAACTATACCTTATAATCGATTACCTTAAAGCATTCTCTTAAAAAAAAAAAAATACAGTTCTTCAATAAAAGCATTAAGTGCTGTGATCAATGCCTTTGAAACATCCATTATAGTAAAAGCATTTATAGAAACAAATCAATGTATTGTTTATAATTTTTTTCTAGTTAATGTAGTTACCAATTCTACGATTGTAATCGATATTCATGAATCTTTCTAATTCCTATTTAAATGCCTACCAAGATAATTAGAATACTCTTACATAAATTTTATTCAAGGTAAATAAAGAATGATTAAAAGGGACAAATTACCTTTTCTTTAAATATAGAGCCATAGAGATAATAGAAGTAATCTCATCGTCTTATATATAATTTTAGAGAACGTTGTTGCATGAATAGAAGAATAATATTGTTACATGGATTTTATTCAATTAAATAACGATTAAAGTGATGTTAAATTCTGTTTTCTTTAGATATAAATGTAACATAGATGGCCTTATTTCTATATGAAAAATTTTAGAAATATGTATATATATATATAATTTTACATCATTTCTAAATTTTTCATATCGAAATAAGACTATCTATATACATCTACATCTAAAGAAACAGAATTTACATTTTTATTTTTACCTTGAATGAAAATTCAAGATTGCATAAATTCATAATATGCATACAAAAACAGAAGAAATGGTTACTTTTATATGGATAAACGTTTCAATTCTCCAAATAAAAAAAATTAATTTTAATTTTATTTTTATATAACATTTTATATTAATATATTAACATTTACTGGGATCATTTGTGTATCGTAAAGTTTCTCTTTGAATGAAAAAATAAATAAATAAATAAATAAAAATAAAATGAAATAAAAAGGAGGTGAAGATTTTGGTTTGAAGGTGAACTTTATATGATTTCTGTTCTTAATTTGTTTTTCCAGTACATATTTAAAGAGCTATATTTGGACACTTTTCATTTGAACTATTTCTTGAATCTGAACATATGAATAAATATGCGCCATTGTGAAAAGAATGATGTATTTTGCATAGTGACTTAAATAACTTCAAAGTATTAGTAATAAAGATTTTGATTTGAATAGTACTTTTTTTTTAAATAAAAAATAAATATTAAAGAAAGTAGGTATGATTATGTTGAAACTTAGTAGGAATTCTTAATTACTTTTTTGTTTTTTTGCTTACAATATTCTTTAATTAATAAACAAAAAAAGTCATTTATAAAACATACAAAATTATTCAAAATTCAGACAGGATAATTTTTTAAATTTCGTTGTAGGAAATTTAACTACAATAAATTATATTTATTTTAGTCAAATTTCCAAGTCAAAAATGTTTATCTCTTTTATTTAAATGAATATTTTTTTTGTTCATTTTGAAGATGTGTTTTATATATTATTTAACAATATTATGAAGGAAAATGAAGAAAAAAATATTCTTCGAAAATAAAACCTGTATTTTATTTAAATTTAGAATTATTTTCTAATTCAATCGAATGCTTTTAGATATGATTATACTGAGATATAACTTGTTTACTTTTATCAATTGCATTTCTTAAACCGTTGTTATTCACCGTTAACACAATATACTTTTGTAACAGATTTAATGTTATTCAGAAGTATTAATATAGCTAATTGTTGACATGATACCGAAGATAAACCCTTCTGTTACAATAGCCACTGAGTCCACTTTTTTACAAAATAGTGATTTAGCCAATGAGAATTGAAATAATATTGTACGTAATTTGCACTATCTCATAAACATGGCAGAAATGTCAAATATAAAATAATTATTTGGAATTATTAATCAATTGGAAGACTTTCCTTTTCAATAATGGGAAAATAAAAAAAATTAAAGAAAATGCTTTTTGATTCCATAACATGAAAACAAATTTAATGAAAATGTTTTTATTCCATAAAAGGATACGTTACGAAATTTTTTATATTTATTTTATGTTATGAAATTAAATTTTTTGTTATGGAATTTTTATTTATTTTTGTTATATTTATTTTATGAAATTAAATGTTATAGAATTTTTATTTAATTTTTATCATGAAAAAAATGTTTATAAAAAATGAATTTTTTTAATTCATAAAAACGTTATCATATGAATTAAATGTTATGAAAATATATATAACACTTTTTTTTTACATCCAAAGCATGAATTTAAATGTTATTACAAAAAAAAGTTTGATCTTTTCATGATTATTTATGCATGAAATCATTGATTATGATTTTATGTATTTTTCTGAATAAAATTATGAATTTTTTTTTTTTATAACATGAATTTAATACATCTATATTTTACATTCTCTTTATGTTACATTCAAATTTAAAACAAGATTTAATTACTAAGCAAACTATTACAAATAAAAGTTTGAATTCAAATATTTTTGATTTACAGAAAACTAAATTTATGAAAGGTATTTACATTTGTCAAAATTCAGTAGTTTTGAGATGTGTCTGAAACTAAATCCAATAGTTTAGCAAGTTGTCCATTCTCAGGGAAAGGTTATATTATATTCGATACAAAACTACTGAACCAAATCTTGGCAGGAACTTTCTTATGGAAATCTGATAATGCAATTCTTTCTTTCCAAACTTCCTTGCAAAAAGGTGAAGTAACCTCCTCTCAGAAAACACATGCTTCAGCAAATATTAGGTTTTCTAGAAAGCTTTTCTCCAATGTAGAAGTGAGAATCTTTTAGCATATTCTTATTTTTTTCTCCATTTGCAAAGTATATACAGTGCATTTATTGATTCTGAAAACGCATATATTTAAAAATAGGAAGTTTCTCTCTTTTACGTCAATCTTTGTCTTTTATGTCAATAACCTTTTACGTTGAAATATAGCGTAGAAAATATAATATTTTAAAACAGCATATATTTATAAAATTAAATCATTCTTAATTGGATATGTTTCTGAACTTTTTTCATGTTAAAATTTTTAAAAATTAATTAGTAATTTTTAATTAATATTAATTAATTAATTTCGATTGTAGAAACTGCTGGTTCTTAAACTAGATGCTTCATAGGAAGGAAGGGAATGGCCAGAGGATGTATAGCAGGCTGTGTTTCCTTTGAATTTGATAAAAATAATGGGGCAATAAAAGCATAAAGAAGTTAAGATAAGAAAATTTAGAAAAAAACTATTCGTCGACAATTCAAATACGGCTACAAACAATTCTCACTGCAAAATTACATACCTGTACTTAATCCTGGATTATGGGAGGTAATGTACAATTTTTAATTGCTTTTCTTCCTTTTATTGAGTGGAAAGGGGCTTCAGGGAGGTCACAAATGTGAAGAAAAGAAAGAAAAAAAAAAAAAAAAAAATTGAAATTATTGACAAACAAAATTGTTGACGAAAATATATTCAAAGAGCAATATTTTAATAGCACCCCATCAAATCCATCGTTCTAATTAATAAAGAAAATTTATAAAAAAGAAATCTAGAAAATTAGAAATTAAGATAAGAAAATTTAGAAAAACTATTCGTCGACAATTTAAAGACGGCCACAAATAATTTTCACTGCAAAAACAATTAATTAATTAACTTACAGTTAA
This sequence comes from Caerostris extrusa, assembly GCA_021605095.1. NCBI lineage: Eukaryota > Metazoa > Arthropoda > Arachnida > Araneae > Araneidae > Caerostris > Caerostris extrusa. The sequence goes on along the minus strand of BPLR01004102.1, from coordinate 103,515 downwards.
TCCTGGATTATGGACTGTAATGCAAAAGTTTTTAATTGCTTTTCCTCCTTCTTATTGAGTAGAAAGGGGATTCAGTGAGGTCACAAATGTGTTGAAAAAAAAAAAAAAAAAAACCGAATGAAAGAAAGAAAGAAAAAAAAAAAATAAAAACCGATTACAAATAGCCTTTCATAGTAATTTAAGAAAACTGTTGACAAAAATAGATTCAAAGAGTAATTTTTTAATAGCAGCCCATTAATTCATTCTTCTCATTAAGATCATCCTTCTCATTAATGCTATTCGTACATTTCATTCACGTGTTATGTATCTTTTGTTATCTTAACATTTGTTTGTGTGATGCAAATATTATAATGATTGATTTTAATAAATATTTTTATAATTTCAAGTTTTAAGATGACTTATTTACTACATTTTTATTTATTATGTTTTAAAACGAAGGTAAATAAATATAGATAAATAAAGAACATACATTTCTGTTATATCTATGCTGACTTAAATAAGATAGATTTCTAGCGGGGCACTGAGTTAATTTTGTTCTAAAAGGGAAGTAGTAGGATAAATAAATTCGATAACCATTGGTATAGATACACACACACACACACACACACACACACACACACACACACACACACACACACACACACACACACGCACACACACACACACACACACACCCACACACAAATCCCACTTAATATCAAGTAATTTTAGTATAAGTAATCTTTTCAGTAGTGGAAGAATGGAATAAGTTAAAGAAAAAAATTAATATGAATTTTTATGGAGCATATTATTAATTTAGCTAAAAATATTTAATAAATTGAAACTTTACTTTATACATGTTTCAAATTCATTTCCTCTGGTAATTATAATATTGGGGGCCTGATGGCCGAGTGAGTAACACTCTGGCTCTGTGTGTGTTTGTTTGGTGTTCGAGTCCTGGCAGTGCCATGAATGTTTGTAGTGGTTCGAATCCACTTTAAACCATAGGTTCCTGTCTAATATGACTATAGAGAGTTGGCCTTTGAGCTGACAACCCTAACCTGTAAAAAGAAAACACCTTCTATCTTGAAATCAGCCAGTAGATAGAAGGCCTTGGCCCACCATGGAGTTTTGTACCAATGAAGAAGAATAATTATAATATTATAAATTTCAAGTGTTTATTCATTGGTTAAGATGAGAATTTGAGAAAAATTAGTTATTGAGGTCTTAAAAGAATTATATCACAACATTGGCTCTATATAGTGATATAGGGCCTATTGGAAGTTAAAGACAAATGGATACTGGAAGAGCGATATAACTGAAGATTATTTGGTGCGAAATATCTGAAGAAGAAACTACCATACAACATGTGTGAATGTATATAATAATGAATTTAAATATAATGTGTACATTTTTTTATGGAAATTAACATTTATTACCCTTAAGCAATAAACTATTTATATTTTCAGTAAGAAACTTCATAAGATTAAACGAATTAATAGAAAAAAATTAAAATTTATTATTATAAAAATACATTTAAAACATTATAAGAAATAAACAACTTCAATTATTTGAATGTTAATAATTTCTGAAAAATATTTACGCTTAACGTTTTTAAAATTAATTATTCAGTGGCAATAAATTTAAAAGTTATTATTAATATAGTTAATTTAAGTTATTATTATATTAGTTATTATTATTTTAATCAATGTTCAGAGAATTTAAATTCAGACATAAATTAATTATCTTATCTTATTATCTTAGATTATAACTTTCTTATCTAATTATCTTAGATTAATACAATATAATAATATTTAATATACTTATCTTTGCTTACAATCGTACATATTTTTCTTTTTAAAGTATCTTAAAAAGAGTAAGCATATTAAATTCGATTTTCAATATGAATAAATTATTGCATGTTATTAAATTATGCATTGAATGTTACACAAGATTTTTGTATTACATGTTAATTGTGATTAGATGTAGATGAGTTCAGCAAATTGAAAACATATTTTGTAAAAATATTGATTCACAGAACTAGACACACCTTTAAAGCAATGAAAATATAGTTGAGATAGCAGGTGTTCCAAAATTCTGATGAGTAACGGTATCACACAATTGACACACATGTCATTTTAGAAGAAGGAAGAACATAACGTTTTAGTAATACTGTTTGTCTATGAATCAGAATGTACAGGTACAGACAGCATGTTGCTATTATTTTGAATGTAGATAGTTTTTACATTAACAGGTTTTATTCATTATGCTGTGAATAATTTTTTTAGTATTTCTTATATTTAAAAATAACAGAAGTATTTCGATAGATTTTATTTTGGAGTGTTTGCATATTTTAAATTATAATTTTTAAAAATATTTTGAAAACTTTTTGACGATTGATGCTAAATGAATAAAATGAAGTGCATTAAAAAAAGAGTATAGGTTCAATCTAAATTCTGAATGGCAGCACTGATTACAATAGTAGGTACATTTTTTTTGGGTACATACATGAGCAATTGTATGCCTGTATGTTACAGTAAGTAGCTACTGTAATACAAAAATCCTGTCATATGTGAAGAGATGTTGTACACGTACAGTATGTAATTATTATTCTGATTGTATGTATTTTTTACATTAACAGGTTTTCTTCATTATGTCATGAATAATTTTTTTGTATTTCTTAAATTTTAAAAGAACAAAAAGTATTTTTAGAATTTATTTTGGAGTATTTGCATGTTTTAAATTATAATTTATTAAAGCTCTTTGAAAACTTTTTGAATAAAATGAGGTGCATTAAAATATTAAAATGAATATCGGTTCGTTCTAAATTCTGAATGGCAGCACTGGTTACAATTGTAGGTACAATTTTTGTGTACGCAATACATGTGCAATTATAAGTATCTGTGTTACAGTGAGTAGCTGCCATAATATAAAAATCCATGTCAAATGCTGCGAGATGTGATTCGTTTTTTCAACTAGAATACATTGAAAATTATGTGACATTTATAAATTTGAGCTAATATATAGAATATACCTCACTGGTATATCTTCCCATGCGGTTAAAATTATTTAAATTTCAGATCAAACTGTTAGATTACTCTTTTATAGCCCCCGACCTTTCACCCAGTAACTTCGACGTACTTTTCATGTGAAGACGTTTCCTGCATCCTCCATCGCTAAACTAATTAAACTGGCAACGGCGTTCAGTGGTTGGTAGAGTTTTCAAAAAAAAAAAATTAACTGTAATCTGAGAGCTATTTAATTGCACATACCACATGCTAATTGGAATGCAAGTCAATGTAGGTTTGTATTCTTTACTGATGAGTATAGATTTTTTTTTGGTATTGCTATTTTCATGATATAAGATATATCAGCTAAGTTAAACATCATTTTGAGCTTGGAAAATCGTTGTCGTGCCTGTAAAGTGTTTAAAAATGATTATATTCCATATTGAAGCTGATAACACTCAGATTCTATGTTTTGAAAGATTCTATTGTGTCCAAAAATGGGACTAATTTTCAATTTAAAACTTCCGGAGCTTATGGAATTTAAATTTTTTTTTTTTTTTTTTTAGGTTGCTGGCACTGTCCTTGACATCTGTGTGGAAATATTCATTAGTGTTTGAGTTACGCTTGGCTTTTGAGACGCTAAAACTGATTCCGGCAATTTTTGAAATGTCTGAATTAACTCAGCAAATAACTTGTATTAAATTTTGTTTGCAGAAACGTATAGAATGTTACAGAAGGCATTCGGTGAGCATTCCTATATCGGAAAGAAATGTTAAGAAGTGGTATAAACAGTTCAGAAAAGGCAGAGAATGCGTTGAAGACGAAGAGCCCTCCATCAACCTCAACCGACGAAGCTCACATCCAAAAATGAAATATTTGCGTGCTTGCAAACCGTCGATTTACATTTAGAGACCTTGCTGATCATGTTGGAATTTCAAAAGGAGCTGTTAATTCCATTTTGGGCCTCAAACACGTCAAATCTCGATTGGTTCCGAAAACACTGAATGCGCCAGCTCACACTGCATTGATTCTTCGTGACGTTTTCTCCAAAATGAAAACCATATCCTTCCACAACCACCGTATTCATATCGTGCGACTTCTGGCTATTCCCTACATTCAAAAGACCATTCTGGGGATACCGTTTTGAGTCGATTGAAGAGATTCAACGTGAATCGCCGCGCGCTTTGAAGGCCGTCGCTGCCGATGACTGCTTAGCATGCATTGAGGATAGGAAAAAGTTGGCATAAGGGCATTGTATCCGGAGGGGATTACTTTGAAGGCGATGAAATAAATTTGAAAGTATAAATAAATAGTTTTTGAAAAAATAATAATTGGTCTTACTTTTTGGGCACAATAGTAATTCCATTTTGAGTATTTACAAAACAGAAAATAAGCCTATGGTCTTTTTTGTGTCTAATTTGTAACACAATGTTATGTTAATGTTTTTGTCAAATTTAAATAATTTTCAATGAATAGAAATTTCACAATTACATTTTTAAAAAAATTGTTCTTAATTTTTAGAAATTAGTGTATTTCTAGCCTTTACTGCGAAGTAAAAAATTGTCATTAAAAAAATCCACAAAATAATCTATCGCGAATGTCCTAAAAATAGATTACTCTATTTTGATATTAATTTAATATCATCTGATCAATTTTGTTTTTCCCCATCGAAATTTAATCAATGTGCAGATATTAAATTAAAAAATAAGAAAAATTCGATGGAAAATTGATTAAAAGTCTACGTCATATAAAAATATTTCTTTTAGAGGATAAGTTATTTCTTTTCCTATACATGGCGTAAATGGGAAGTGTAGACATCAAAATTATTGTTAGGAAATAAAATTTTTTTTTTGTTTTGTTTCTCCCTTTCATTTCTTATATTTAAGATTATATGTCAGGAAAAGTAATTTAATTTTTGAAAATTTAAAAATTTTAAATTTAAATGAAAATATTCCTTAAAAACTATATTCTTTTCTTTTTATTTGAGAATCCCGATGATTTTTTTCCTTTTTTAAAATTTCTTTGTGTGAAAATAATTGAATATAGCTCATTTTATTAAATTATTAATTGTAATACATAAGAGAGATAATGATCATTGAAAATAATAATCTTTTTCCAAAAAAAGTAATAGTTATTATTAATACCGCATCTCTCTATATAAAAATAGACGCATGCATTATGTTTCAGCATCTTAGAAACTAGTATAGTATTCAGTAACCCCATTCGTTCTCTTGAGTTATTACTCTTTTTTAACTAGGTGTGCATATTTTATTGAAATATTTCTTCATAATTCAAGTTTTTTGCCGAGTGGCTAGCGCTGTGACGATCGGTACCACAGGTTTCGGGTTCGAGTCCCGGCGGTGCCATGGATGTTTGTAATGGTTCGGAATCCACTAGGTCCATGTTTAATATTATGATTGTAGAGCGTTGCGGGGGCATTGTTACTCCGCGTCCGTGGCTTACCCTCAAGTTACACGCACCCCTGGGTAGTAATGAGTGAGTAACGTCTGTGCAGCTCTTGTCTTAACATTTAAAAATACTAATAATTAGGGTGATGCTTGATGATCGAGAGACTAGCGCTCTGGCGCTCGATGCCACAGGTTTCAGGGTCGAGTCTTGGCGGTGCCATGGATATTTATTGTGGTTCTGAATCCACTTTAATCGGTAGGTCCCGGTCTAATACGACTGTAGAGCGTTGGGCGTATGGTTGACAAACCTATCCCGTAAAAAGAAAAATATCTCCATTCTCGAAATCTGCCATTAGGCAGAGGCCTTGGCCTGCCATGGGGCAGTTACACCAATGATGACGATGATGATCATGAATAATTAGGGTGTCTTGATTCATTTGGGGCCTAGTGGCTGAGCGCCTAGTGCTCTGGCTCGCTGCCACAGGTTTTGGCTTCGAACCCCGGCGGAGGCATGGATGTTTGTAGTGGTTCGGAATCCACTTTAATCTGTAGGTCCAGGTCTAATACGAGTGTAGAGCATTTGGCGTAAGGCTGACAACCTTACCCCATAAAAAAGCAAACATCGTCGATATCTGCAGTAGGCAGACGGCCTTGGCCCACAATGGGGCTGTTGCGCCAATGATGATGATGATGATGAATAATTTATGTGGATTCAATAAATTATGGAGAATCAATAATTTGGAAGTTTAAGACTCGTTTCATATAAATTAATTAAAGTTTTTTAACAAAATATACAATGTTTTTGATTTTAATTTATTTTATTAACTATCACTAAAAAAGAAAAGATCATATTTTTATGGAATATGGACGCATATTGATAGCGATTATTGAAAGCAATTTCTAACCAATTTCACTTTTAATGTTTTAAGTTACCGGAATACTTATGGCATAAGGATCTTCACACAGAATTCAAAATTAATTAATTCAACCTCATCAACGGCATCTTTCCGTCAGATATGTTATCTATAAATATTTAAGCTGCTTCACTTTTGAAACTTCCAAATTCATATTAAGAGAAATATTAATGCTACTCTCCAGAGAAAACTCATTTGAATAGCGCTGTTTCCTTTAAATTTTAAATAAATCCCAGTTAATTGCAGAAAATCCCAGCAGTTGCTTTCCTGGCACAGAAACATTAATAATTAGCGAACGAGAAATTGATTTTAACGCATTGGAACTTTATTTAAGTTTGCGTTTTACTGTTTACATTATTGCTCGGAAAGATATATCGTTATGACATTATTTGGATTATTTTATTTAATACATCATTGAAAGGAATTCCTGATGGAAAAGTATTCTTAATTAAAACTATTGGGATAAATTCAAATTTGTTTTCCATAATTTCATTTCTGAAGCTAAATTATGATACAAAGATAGTATCACTGATATATATCGTCATAAGGGAATATATATTCAAACATTTAGAGGTTTACATTAATGGTAGCGATATTTTGAATTAAACTTATGTTTACGATATTACATAAAATGGTATCCCTTTTATCTCACTGATTTATTAAAGTAATTTAAAATACATAATTTATATTTTTAATAAATTATGTTAAATATAATTCTACTTGTTTAGATTATGTTAGATTACCGACAAATTCAAGAAAAGCTCAAATAATAATAAAAATATATAGGAAACAAATTTGAAATAAGAAAGAAGTTTAATTCATTAATGTAATATGTAATTAACTCTCTGATGTTTGGTGTCACAGGTTTCGAGTTGGTTTCCAGGCAGTGGCATGGATGCTTGTAGTGGTTCGAATCCGCTTTAAACCGTAAGGGCGGTCTAATATGACGGAGCGTTGGGCGTATGGCTGAAACCCTATCCCTGTAACGACATCTTGGTCACCCAGTAGGCAGGGACTTTGCCACCATGGGGTTGTTGCGCCAATGAATAATAATAATTTTTTTGTCATTAAAACAATTGTCCGACTCTAATAAAAGCTTTTCTCCCACGTGCACCTTTTGGCTTTTTGGTACGACAGGGTTCAGGTTCAAATCCTGGCGGTAGCTGGTGATGATGATGATGAATAATTAGGGTGTCTCGATTCATTTAGGGTCGATTCATAATTTATGTCGATTCAATAAATTATGACAAATCTATAATTTGGAAGTTTAAGACTAGTTTAATAAAAATTAATTAAAATTTTTAAACAAAATATACAATGCTTTCGTTTTAAATTATTTTATTAATTATCACAAAAAGGAAAGATCATATTTATGGAATATGGACACATATTGATAGCAATTCTTGAAGCAATTTCTAACCAATTTCACTTTTAATGTTTTAAATTAACGGAATACTTACGGCGAAGGATCTTCACATGCAATTCAAAATTAATTAATTCAACCTCATCACCAACATCTTTCCGTCAGAAATGCTATCTATAAATATTTAAGTTGCTTCACTTTTGAAACTTCCAAATTCATATTAAGAGAAATATTAATGCGAATCTCTAGAGAAAACTCATCTGAACAGCGCCGTTTCCTTCAAATTTTAAATAAATCCCAGTTAATTGCAGAAAATCCCAGCAGTTGTTTCGTGGCACAGAGACATTAATAATTAGCTAACGAGAAATTAAATTAAACGCATTGGAACTTGATTTAAGTTTGGGTTTTACTATTTACATTATTGCTCAGAAAGATATATCGTTATAGCATTATTTGGATTATTTTATTTAATGCAGCTTTGAATGGAATTCCTGATGGAAAAGTATTCTTAATTAAAACTATCGGGATAAATTCAAATTTGTTTTCCATAATTTTATTTCTAAGCTAAATTATGCTGCAAAGATGGATATTCCATTGATATACACTCAAGAGCCAAAACATTATGACTACCCCTACATTTTGCAATGAACTCGCCTGGATGACGTGGAAGGCACGTGATCTGGTGGAAGTGGTATTTAACTGCTGCTGGAGAGTCTGAAGAATCATTCTTTCACTTACTTCTGTGTGTGATGGGAAAGGCTGCGGATCTGAGCGACTTTGATAGAGGGCAGATTGTAATGGCTCGAAGGCTCGGAACAAGTATTTCCGAAACTGCACGACTCGTGGGTTGTTCGCGATCTACAGTTGTTAGTATTTAAGCAAAGTGGATGAATGACGGTGAAACCAACAGTAAACGACATGGTGTTGGACGTCCACACGCTATCAAAGAAAAAGGTCGTCGGAGACTGTCTCGCATGGTGAAGCAAAAACGGACCAGACAGTAGCTCAGCTGGCAGCCTTATACAATGCAGGGCCAAGTAGAATAGTATCGGAGCACACTGTTCAGCGGACACTGTTGGATATGGGGCTACGTGCCAAAACGTCCCACTCGTGTGCCTTTGCTGACCAAGTGTCATCGCCAACTGCGACTGCTCTGGGCCGAGAGCATCGTGACTGGTCCATGGATCAGTGGGAGAGAGTTGCCTGGTCAAACGAATGACGGTTTGTCATTCATCACACAGATGGCCGTGTCAAGATACGCCATCTTCCAGGCGAACAGTTGCTCCCTCAATGTACAGTAGGTCATACACAGGCCGGTGGTGGCGGTATTATGCTTTGGGGGACGTTCTCTTTGGCGTCTCTGGGACCCGTGGTTGTGGCAGAGCAGACCATGAATGCTACAGGGTATCTGAACATCATTGGACCAGTTGCACCCTTACATGGCCTCTGTTTTTCCAGCTGGAAATGGAATGTTCCAACAGGACAACGCCCCTTGTCACAAGGCTAAAATTGTGTTGGAGTGGTTCCAGGAGCATGATGCTGAATTCCAGTTAATGTCCTGGACACCTAACTCACCGGATCACAATCCGATAGAACGCATTTGGGATGTCTTGGGACGGCAGCTCAGAGTTCAAAGACCGCCAATTCTCAATATCTCGGATTTGCGTGACCGTTACTTAAACATCTGGTACAATCTTTGTCTCCGGCCATCTACCAAGGATTTGTGGCATCCATGCCAAGGCGGGTTGAAGCTGTGTTGCGCGCCAAAGGTGGGCTAACTCGTTATTGACAGGTGGTCATAATGTTTTGGCTCTTGAGTGTATATCGTCATAAGGGACTATATATTCAAAAAATTTAGAGGTTTACATTATTGTTAACGTTACTTTTGAATTAAACTGATGTTTAGAATATTACATAAATGGTATCCCTTTTATCTCTGTGATTTATTAAAAGTAAGCGAAAATAAATAATTTAGTTTTTTATTAAATTATATTAAATATAATTATACTTTTTAGATTATGTTAGATTATCGACAAATTCAAGAAAAGGTCAAATAATAATTATATAGGAAACAAATTTGAAATAAAAAGAAGTTTAATTCATTAATTTAATATGTAATTAACTCTCTGGTGTTTGGTACCACAGGTTTCGAGTTCGTTTCCAGGCAGTGCCATGAATGCTTGTAGTGGTTCGGAATCCGCTTTAAGCCGTAGGGCCGGTCTAATATGACTGTAGAGCATTGGGTGTATGACTGACAACTCTATCCGGCAAAAAAAAAAAAAAAAAAAAAAAAAAAAAGGCATCCCCTGTCTCGAAAATATGCCAGTAGGCAGACGGCCCTGGCCACCATGGGGCTGTTGCACCAATGAAGAATAATAATAATAATAATAATTTTTTTATCATTAAAACAATTGTCCGACTCTAATAAAAACTTTCTCTCACACGTGCACCTTTGGCTTTTGATACCACAGGCTTCAGGTTTGAATCCTGGCGGTGGCTGGTTATGATGAATAATTAGGGTATCTCGATTCATTCAGGGTGTCGATTCATAATTTATGTGGATTCGATAAATTATGACCAATCAATAATTTGGAATTTTAAGACTAGTTTCATATAAATTAATTAAAATTTTTAAACAAAATATACAATGTTTTTGATTTTAATTTATTTTATTAATTAATCACAAAGAGAAAAAGTCATATCTTATGGAATATGGACACATATTGATAACAATTCCTAAAAGCAATTTCCAACCAATTTCACTTTTAACGTTTTAAGTTAACGGAATACTTATGGCATAAGGATCTTCACATAGAATTCGAAATTAATTAATTCAACCTCATCAACGGCATCTTTCCGACAGAAATGTTACCTATAAATATTTAAGTTGCTTCCTTTTGAAAGTTCCAAATTCATATTAAGAGAAATATTAATGTGACTCTCTAGAGAAACTCATTTGAACAGCGCCGTTTCCTTTAAATTTTAAATAAATCCCAGTTAATTGCAGAAAATCCCAGCAGTTGTTTCGTGGCACAGAGACATTAATAATTAGCGAAAGTGAAATTGAATTAAGCGCATTGGAACTTTATTTAAGTTTGCATTTTACTATTTACATTATTGCTCGAAAAGATATATCGTTATGGCGTTATTTGAATTATTTTATTTAATACAGCTTTGAATGGAATTCATGTTAGAAAAGCATTCTTAATTAAAACTATTGGGATAAATTCAAATTTGTTTTCCACAATTTCATTTCTAAGCTAAATTATGCTACATTGATATATATCGTCATAAGGGGATATATATTCAAACAATTGGAGGATTATAATAATGGTCGCGATACTTTTGAATTAAATTCATTTTTACGATATCACATAAAATGTGGTATCTCTTATATCTTTGGGAATTATTCGCTTAGATTATCTTCTTATATATAGGAATTGAAGATATTCGGCTAAATTCAAATTTGTTTTTAATAATTTTATTTCTAAGATAAATTATGTTACATTGATATACTATATACCTTCATAAGGGAATATAAATTCAAATAATTGGAGGTTGACATTACTGGTCAGTCTACTTGTAGGTAGGCGGCCTTGGCCCACAATGGGCTGTTGCGCCAATAATGACGAGGACATCATTGGTCGTGATACATTTAAATTAAACTTATGTTTACGATATTACATAAAATGAGGTATCCCTTATATCTTTAGGGATTTATTTGTTTAGATTATCTTCTTATATATGTATAGGAATTAAAGCTGTTGGGGTAAATTCAAATTTGTTTTTCATAATTTTATTTCTAAGCTAAATTATGGTACAAAGAAGGATATTCCTTTGATATATATCATCATAAGGGAATATATATTCAAACAATTAGAGATTTACATTATTGGTCGCGATACTTTTGAATTAAACTCATGTTTACGATGCTATATAAAATGTGGTATCCCTTTTATCTCTGTGATATATTAAAGTAAGTGAAAATATGTATATTTTTAGATTATATTCTTATATAAAGAGTGATTATAATTAAAGTTCCTCTTTCAAAATGCTGTAAAAAAATAACCACTTGCTACAATGAATTCAAATTTGTACTGAAGATACTGGAAGAAGGGAGAAACGGTGTGGCATAAAAAGTTCCATCAATTTTTCCCTTCCAATTTGGTATGACCTTGCAGTGGTGTATGGGCTTTCCACTAACAATGTCACAATTATTGAATGATTTGAAACTCTTTTTTCTGTCAGAAAAACCGAAACAATCAAGTACATTGAACACTATAGTTGATTTAATGTGCAATTCATGCCAAATACGGTGTAATTTTGTTTCAAAATATCACTGGCAGGCGAATTAACTTTCTGTATTCCGCTTACAGTATGCCGCCATCTATTAATACACTTTGGAAATTTTTTTTGATGACGTACTGTCTCCCTCTTTTCAAGTATCTTCAGTTCAAATTTGAACTCATTTTGACAAGTAGTATATATATATATATATTTATATATACAGGAGGTTTACAATAATGGTCGCGATACTTTTGAATTAACTCATGTTTACGATATTACATAAAAAAATGGTATCCCCTTTTATCTCTGTGATTTATTAAAGTAAGCGAAATTACATAATGCTATTAATAATTTTTAAGATTCTACTTGTTTAAATTATAATATCTAATTAAGAAATTCAAGAAAAATTCAAATAATAATAAAAATATATAAATTTCAAAAAGAAAGACGTTTAATTTATGATTTTAATATGGAATTGATTTTGGAAAAGTTTTTTTCATTAAAAGATAATTTCTTTCTAAAATATTTAATTGCAATATAAATAATTTTAAATATCAATGGCCCTGTTAATTTTAATTTATAAACAGTTTTATAAAAGAAATATTTAATTTTTTTGTTTTTAGAGTACAAATAATATTAACAAAAATTTTTACTTATTAATCGATAACATTTTTATTTTTTTGTCATTTTGAACTGATAGGATTTATATTGATTTATATGATTAAATTTGAAACTATAAATTGTTAAAGTTTTTCCAGTGTATTTTATAAAATCTAAAAACCAGCTATTTATTATATATAATCAATTTAGCTTCTATTCAAAAACTATTATTTGCTATTATACCAAAAAGCTAATAATAGAAACACAACGTTTAGGGTGTTGTATTGTTGTATAAAAGTTTTTTTTTTTTCGCTGTTTGATTTTGATATATTGAATGTAATTATAAAGTTGGGTTTATATAGGACTAAAATTAAGACAAATGAAATTCTATTTGAAACACTACCTTTTCGAATACTTGCCACGTTAACCTGATGCATTTATTGCTAAAAATACAGAAATGCAGCAGATTCAGCGTTATCTGGGGTGGAAAATGGGTATGTAGCTGTTACACCCCACTAACATTTTGACATCACACTTTTGATTGGCTTGGTTTGGTTTGTCGCTCTACGATCATCTTGTGCACACTTTAGGTAAATAGACCGGAGCTACAGCATAACGTGGATTCCGAACCTCCATCATATATCCATGCCACCGTCAGGATTTGAGCCTGAAGCCTTTAGTACTAACAGCCAGAGCGCTAAGCAGTTGGCCATAAAGTCGCTTACACTTTTGAATACCAACAACAATAGTATTCATTTTTCCGAATACTTTGGAATTCGGGAATTAATGGAAGGATTATCCGGCTTACACATTTATCCTGCTCATCCCTGGAATAGACACTGGAGACTTGGGTTCGACTTTGCTTGTAGGGTTCCGAATCCAGTTCACCAAATTCGAAAACTCAACGCCCTACTTCTGATCTAAAAAATTTTTGGTCGTTATTCAAAATCGTACATTTCTTTCAGAAAACCTGTATTAATTTAAATTTATTTCAAGGTTTCAGAAATCATTTATCTTAATAAGAGCCTGTACTATATTTCGAAAAGATCATTTCAGATGCCTTTCTATGTTTTTTTTTAGTAATCTTATATTAGTAAACTGTTTATAAATTGCAAATATACAGCCATAAGGTTAACATTGATTAATTGCCGTACAAATAGACAGTTTTTTTGCCAACGGAATATGTATAGATCAACTAAGTAGACGGGTTCTATTTATCTTCAGAAGAGTTCTGTTTTTCTTTCTATCGTTACACAGAGATTATATTTATCTTCCCCAATAAAATCTTTAAGTTTGGTCACATGGATAAGGGACATTAGATTGATTAGTCTAAAGAAATTTTTCTAAGAAGTAATTCATCATATTGATCATAAATTATACCATCACACAATATATATAAATTATTTATTAATTTTCTTTCGAATTGATTCTAATAATTTTTTTTTTTTTTTTTATGAAATCTTGAGTCTTGGGATCTCTTAGTATTGAATATAGGATTAGGTTTTTTGGAAGTAGAGAGCCTGGTTTGAAAACCGACTAGAGGATAACAAAAGCTTTATGTTGAAAATGGGCGAGATAAATTCATAAGCAAGAATGTCCTACCGTTGGGCTCGAGGAGGAGGGAAGGGATGTGTGAACCCTCAGATGTCACTTCTGGGTATATTCGTCCAAAATTGTGGTAGTAAATGTGGGTAAGAGTAGCTAGCTACCTGGATCACATTAGAAAACGCTGCATATATTGTACATATAAATTGCCATATTTTTGTTATTTGGTACATCGTAACGATATATATTCCGTAATCCTATTAATGTTATTCGTAGTACCCGACACGTGGTTCAGTGAGCTGCTGGTTGGCATTAGGGCTGCGGTTCAACCCTCTGGGAGCTTTGTTGTAAACATTGTTTCAAAAACGAGGAGCTCGATGGCGTTTGTGAGGCTCAACATCTTGCCTCGTTAGTTAGGTTACCTAATGGGAGTTTTCCTGGTTTTCTCCCTTACGATACACAAATGCGGGGTAATTCTCCCTTCTATTTCCTCTCAGGAGGAGATTATGTGGGCCAATTAACCATTACCCCCTGACGGCAGAGCCACCACAGGGGGCACTTCCGCCAGTGCGCAGGAGGAAGCATTGTTACATTATTAGTTTCTTCAGGATAACGCACTTCATTAGCTTGCAAATGAGCTACTATTACACATGGTTATCTGTCATAGAGAAATTTGGACTTTCACAATTGCATCTACTTAGTGAAATTAAATGTTATAGATTCTAAGTATTTAATTTAATTCGCAAATGTTTAATTCTAAATTCCATCTATAAACGCAATAAACAAAAATATCGAAATTTTATTAGATCGTCTAAATATAAAATAAATATTCTATAAAATAATGCGGTAATGTTTCAAATTGAAGAATTAAAAGTGTAATCTCTCCAACTAGAAATAAAAATAAAAATATTGTTGCAGAGAAAGAAAAACTAATTCTTCTATCATTAGTATCTTAACGAATAAATATTCAATAAAATATAACTTATCTCGTAAAAAGAATACATTCAGATAAGCGAGGGTAATAAAATTATGTTCTACTGAGTAATCAAACCTCTTTTTGGAATAAAATTAGACTTTAAAAGTCAAAATCTATCCTTCTTAGAAATGAATAATGGATCCAGGGCACATTAGCATTAATTTCATGTAATAAATCAGCAATAAAAATCACATGCACGCCAAAAATATTTTAATATTGTTTACATTGTTTAAAAAGATCATATTTACTGATGCCAAACGAAGTTACGAATGTTTTATAATATACCCATATCATATAGGTGACAATCACTTTTGAAGCTTAGATTGTTTGGTTGTAGCTCTAAGGTAATTTTTTTGCACATTTTGGGCTAATTAGACCGGGACCTAAAGTTTAACGTGGATTCAGAACCACTAACAGACATCTTTGCCACCACCAGGATTCAAACCTGAAGCATCAAAGGCCAGAGAGCTAGCCAATTGGCCATCAGGTCACATTGAAGTTTGGATGGAATTAAATGTATCAATAACAAATTGAATATAGATATTGATAATAGAATACATACACACATAACTGAATATAAACATTTAAATAATTCAATACATATACACATAACCGAATATAAACATTTACATAATTGAATACATACATTTAAATAATCGAGTACATATTTACAATTCAAATATAATTTTACATTACTTCATTTGAATTACTTATAATATTTTCTATATCAGAACTGCTATAATATGTTTATATTATTTATCAATGTGTTAAATTTTTAAATATTTTATTAATTATTGTTTAAGTTCATATCTTATTAATTCTCATACTTCTTCTTCATTGGCGCAACAGCCCCATGGTGGACCAAGGCCGTGTGTCTATTGGTAGATTTCGAGACAGAAGTTTTTCTTTTACTGGGCAGGGTTGTCAGCCCTAACGACCGAGTGTCTAGTGCTTTGGATCTCATTGCCACAGATTTCGGGTACGAGTCCCGGCGGTGCCATGAATGTTTGCAATGGTTCAGAATCCACTTTAAGCCGTAGGTCCCGGTCTCATATGACTCTAGAGAATCACAAAGTCCACTCACCCACATCATTCTCAAACTATATAGGGGCAACTCTGCTATAGGCACAGTGATGTAGTAATGTAGTAATAGTAGTCATATTAGAAGGGGAACTACAGTTTAAAATGGATTCCAAACCATTACAAACATCAATGACACGACCCGGACTCGAAATGAAATCTGTGGCTCAGAGTTCTAGTCACCATCAGGCCCCAATTATCATAGTACAATGTAATAACTACTTAAAAAGATCTTCATCATAAGAGAGTACCGTAAAAATAAGCTTTCTACCACAATGGTATCACTATCTGATTAGTTAATTAAAAATATGATAATAATATAATTTATAATATAATAATTTAATAATATAAATATATCTAATAGTTTTATTGAAAACGTTAATTTAATTGATGTTAATGTTTTAATTAATGTTAATTTTTAATTAATGTTAATTTTTTTTAATTAATGTTAATCAAGTTAACGAACATTTTATTATTAAGCTTTTAAGTTATATTTTTAAATCCATGATATATACTTTAATACATTTACAAATTTGTATATTTCAGACAAAATGACATAAGACAGAATTACTTAAAAATAAAAAAATAATAACTATTATTTAAAATAGCATCATATATTAAAAAAAAAAAAAAAAAACGCTTAAGAGATGCAAAACTTTTGGCCATTATTGTATAATCAATATTAGAATCTAAAACAGATTGGAACCAAATGGCATTTAAGAATTCAAATATAATCCCATCTAAATATTAAGTAATCGACTCAAATCTTCCTCATCCTGTATTATATATTTTCCATCCCTTGATTTCATTATGGGTGAAAATTTATGCGAAACTTCAAGCATTATCTTAAAACGTTCCCTCATTCCATCCTTTGCTGGTATTTAGAACACGCCATGGTCCAGCGCATTAGTAAGTACAAACCCCTTTGTCCTCCCTGAATGAGGGTGTGGGGAATCCGAGGTTCTGTCACCCCTTAATGAGATGCATAGAATTCCTGGAACACCGCTCCTTCGAAAGAATGGGATTATCCGGGAATAAGGGAAAGGGGTGATTAATATTTATGATGATCATCTTCCTGGATGACTTATTGTGAAAATTTTTCAGCCGGACTCCGACCTTTTATTTCGTCAAATTACAAAGAGATTTCATCTTGCCAAATAAAAGGGTGGGGAGAGCTCGAATTTGTTGAATTGATGAAGGAATTTGAGGGGGGGGGTTAGAGATTGTTCTTAGAAAAGGTGCATTGTGAAAGGAGGGCTAGAAGAAATTTTGATGATTTATTGAGAATATTATATCACTTCCTCTTCAGTGAACTAATGTTATTACTTGGAAATTATTCAGTTTTTATCAGTAATGATGGGCATAATAAATTGGACAAGTTGGGTGAAAGTGTGTCTTGTTTATTACTTTTCCAGGTGTGTCCAAACTATGAAGGCACAAAAGTTTGTGGCACTAAGAAGTAGTTCGTTTGCATAATCTTCAAAATTTCTATTTAAAGATTTGCTTATCACAGTGGTTTTAGATAGAAACATGAATTATTATTGAATTTTTGAAGATTAGGTTTTATAACGTCGTTTTCAATTATCATTGATATATTTTATTCCTGTACATGTTTAAATATAAATAATGTTAAAATAATAATTATTTTTGTTTTAAATGATCCATTAACCATAAGAAGTTTTAAATTGTTTTACATTGTAATAGTGAACAAGTTCTGTAAAAAAAATCTTATCAAATGGGTTACATATAGATAAATTCGACATTCAGGAATAATTTTCGAAAGAAGTATCCGGAAATATAAGTTTTTTTAAAGTTTGTTTAGATTTTGGAAGATAATTACGTTATATATTTATTTGTGGGTTTTCCAGCGTGAATTTTAATTCAATTAATTTAAGTCATGGTCAAGTAAACTATAGCATAATCTTTCATGTTTTAAATCAAAATTTGAAAAAGACAGTTTTTAGTAACGCAAACATTAGTGACATGCATATTAAAAAGTTTTATACAGAAGCATAAAGATTAATTAAAAATTGATATATTCTAATATTCATTTTGTAATCATTCTTCAATATAGTTTCTAAAATTAAAAAAAAACCCAGTAAACATTTTAAAACTTTTTTTAATTTAACGAAGATAGATAATTTTATTTCTCTTTTTCTGAATGAGTTAACATTCTTTTAAAGAATTGATAAAAAATGATAATAAAAATCAATTAATGCATTATATTAAAAACAATGTGACATCATGTATTACATATTTTCCATCCTTTATAACACTTTAATATATTTACAAATAATTAATATAATACAAAATTACATAAAACAGAATTAATTAGAAAAGAAAAATAAATAAAAACTATTATTTTAAATAGGTATAATATATTGAAAAAAAAAGTTTTAAGAGATGCAAAACTTTTGGCCATCATTGTATAATCAGTACCAGAATTTAAAACTGATTGGAACCAAATGGGGCTTAAGAATTCTAATATAATCCCTCTAAATATTAAGTAATCGGCGAAAATCTCCCCATCCTGTATTATATATTTTCCATCCCTTGATTTCATTATGGGTGAAAATTTATGCGAAACTTCAGGCATTATCTTAAAACGTTCTATCATTCCATCCTTTGCTGAAGAGGTATTTAGAACACGCCATGGCCAGCGCATTAGTAAGTACAAACCCCTTTATCCTCCTTGAATAAGGGGGAATCCAAAGTTCTGTCCTCCTTAATGAGATGCATAGAATTTCTGGAACACCGTTTCTGCGAAAGAATGGGATTATCCGGGAATAAGGGAAAGGGGTGATTAATATTTATGATGATCATCTTCCTGGATGACTTATTGTGAGAAATTTTTCAGCCGGACTCCCGACATTTTATTTCGTCAAATTACAAAGAGATTTTCATCGCCAAATAAAATGGTGGGAGAGCTGGCGTTCTAAATTTGTTGAATTGATGATGGAATTTGAGGGGGAGGGGGAGATTGTTCTTAGAAAGGTGCATTGTGAAAGGATGGCTGGAAGAAAATTTTGATGATTTATTGGTAATAATATATCATTTCCTCTTCAGTGAGCTAATGTGTTACTTGGAAATTATTCAGTTTTTATTAGTAATGATTGGCGTAATGAATGGGGCAAATTGGGTGAAAGTGTGAAGTGTTTATTACTTTTCCAGGTGTGTCTTCCAAAAGTTTGTGGCACTTTTTGCAAGTAGTTCGTTTGCATAATCTTCAAGATCATATGGCGCTTTTTAAGAATTCTAATATAAGCCATCTAATTAGTAAGTAACTTCGGTTTAAAAAAAATCTTCCTCAACCTTATAAGTTTTATGAATTTTCCATCTTTTAATATGACACTTTAATGTATTTACAAATTTGAATATCTCAGAAAAAAAGGACATAAGGCAGAATTACTTAGAAAGGAAAAAGAAATAATAACCATTATTTAAAAGTGCTATATTAACAAACAAAACAAAACGCTTATGATGCAATACTTTTGGCCATTATTGTATAATCAGTACTATAATCTAAAACTAATTGAATAAATTGGCGCTTAAGAATTCTAATATAATCCTCTAAATATTAAGTAATCGGCGCAAATCTTCCTCATCCTGTATTATATATGATACTTTAATATATTAACAAATTTTAATATCTCAGAAAAATGATATAAAACTGTATTAATTAGAAAAGAAAAAAGAAATAATATGTTATTGAAAATGGCGTCTATTTAAAAAAAAATAAAACACTTAAGAGATGCAAAACGTTTGGCCAATATAGCTTATAATCAGTATAAGAAACTAAAACTGATTGGAACCAAATGGTGCTTAAGAATTATAATATAATACCTCAAATATTAAGTAATCGACTTAATATGTACTTTCTAATATGTTAAAATTTTAATATCTCACACAAATGACATAAGACATATTTACTTAGAAAAGAAAAAGAAAAACAACAATTATTATTTAAAATAGCGACATATATTGAAAAAAATAAACGTTTAAGAGATGCAAAACTTTTGGCCATCATTGTATAATCAGTACTAGAATCTAAAACAGAATGGAACCAAATGGCGCTTAAGAATTCAAATATGATCCCATCTAAATATTAAGTAATCTGCTCAAATCTCCCTCATCCTGTATTATATATTTTCCATCCCTTGATTTCATTATGGGTGAAAATTTATGCGAAACTTCAAGCATCATCTTAAAACGTTCTCCCATTCCATCCTTTGCTGAAGATGTATTTAGAACACGCCATGGCTCAGCGCATTAATAAGTACAAACCCCTTTATCCTCCTTGAATAAGGGGGATCCAAGGTTCTGCCAACACTTAATGAGATGCATAGAATTCCTTGGACACCGTTCCTTCAAAGAATGGGATTATCTGGGAATAAGGGAAAGGGGTGATTAATATTTATGGTGATCATCTTCCTGGATGACTTATTGTGAGAAATTTTTCAGCCGGACTCGACCTTTTATTCCGTCAAATTACAAAGAGATTTTCATCTCGCCAAATAAAAGGCCGGAGAGACTTGGCCCCCTCGAAATTGTTGTATAGATGAAGGAATTTGAGGGGGGAGATTGTTCTTAGAAAGGTGCATTGTTGAAAGGAAGGCCAGAGAAAATTTTTGATAATTTATTAGGAATATTATATCACTTCTTATTCAGTAATCTAATGTGTTACTTGGGAATTATTCAGTTTTTATTAGTAATGATCGGCATAATAAATATCGGGCAAGTTGGGTGAAAGTGTGACGAGTTTATTACTTTTCCAGGTGTGTCTTCAAAAAGTTTGTGGCACTACAAACTAGTTCATTTGCATAATCTTTCAAGATTCTATTTTAAGATTTGAAACTCACAGTGGTTTTAGATAGAAACATGTTTTATTATAGGATTTTTCAAAGATAGATTTTGAAATATTATTTAAAGTTATTCACTGATATATTTTATTCCTTTACATGTTTAAATGGAAATAATGATCAAATCATTATAAGCATTTTGTTATAGATGATAAATTAACCGTAATAAGTTTTATAATAATGCTTTACATAGTGAAATAAGTTCAGAATCCTCGTATTATGAAATGAGTTTCATATAGATAATTAGACATTCAAGAATTTTCGAAAGAAACATTCGAAAATGTAAGAGTGTTCAAAAATGTTTTAGGATTTTGGAAGATGACATTATATGTAAGTATACATTTTCTGGTGGAAATTTAATTCTGCTAATTTAAGTCACCTAATTAATTCTGTTAATTAAGTCGTAGTTAAGCAAAGTATACAATAATTTGCACAAAAATAAATCGAAATTTGAAAAAGCCAGATATTTAGTAACACAAACATTAGCTAACTTGTATATTAAAAGCAATTACCAAGAGATTTTCATCTCGTCAAATAAAAGGGTGAGAGAGCTGGCGTTCTCGAATTTGTGGAATTGATGAAGGAATAATTTTCTTGAAAAATGTCCTCAGATTAGCAATGAGTTAATCCGTCGACTGCCAACCTATCACCCTGAGGTGAAAAGCTCATGAAAAAGACCACGGGCAGTCTACGACGTCTCCTATGAGTGTTTTCCTAAACTTAAGAAACACCATGGCTGTTACTCTGAACAAGCGCAAGCGAGTTCAGGTAATGGGGTGAGCCTTGCTCATTGAGAAGTTATCTCAATGCGTATCTGACAATTACTTTGGCTTAAAAACTAATTGTAAATTTAATTTTGACGAACTGGCGCAGAGGTAAAGATTCGGATCTTTGACCGCGAGGTTGAGGGTTCAGATCAGAACTCTGTTCCTTTTCTATTCCCTTTTTATTGCTACGTTGTGCTTTAAATTCATTCATGACTTTCCGACTAGTAACTAAGTTAGGTTTTTATTTTATTTTTCGTACGCTTTTTTTTTACCTTTTTTGTAAGGAAATAAAAGGATTAGACATAAAAATTATAAAAATAAAAATTATAAAATCGAAAACCAAACAAAAATTATAAAATTGAAAACCAAATAAAAATTATAAAATTAAAAAAGAAAAAAAATCACAGGTTCTGTGATGGGTCTTTTTTTTGTGGGGACTTTGTTCTAATATTTTACCTTTCAGATGCTCCTATTGGCTCACCGTTCAGCATGATTTCCAATCAGCGATTTGTAAACAAAGGGTTGGGTGGTTTGTTTACGTTTTGAAATAGTTTACGGCATCGACAACTGGTCGCTAATTGTACCGAATTTAAAACTTAACTTTTAAATTCTTTTTATTTTTTATTCTTACTTTTTTATAAATAGTATTTTTCTTTTTTTTTGAGTACCATAAATTGAATTTTTGGAAACTTTAATCTTAAATTTTTTACTAACATTAATTAAGCAGCCATTAGAATTCTAAACATATTTATTAATTAAGATGAGGAGGTTGTGGGGTATTTCCCCCTGTTGGTACTCCGTAATCGGTACGCCAGTTGCCAGTTGCCAGATGAAGGAATTTGAAGGGGGGGGATTGTTCTTCTAAAGGTGCATTGTGAAAGGAGGGCTAGAAGAAAATTTTGATGATTTATTGGGAATATTATATCACTTCCTCTTCCGTGAGCTAATGTGTTACTTGGAAATTATTCAGTTTTTATTAGTGGCGGTCGGCATAATAAATGGGGCAAGTTTGGTGAAAACGTGACGTGTTTATTACTTTTTCAGTTGTGTTTTCAGAAAGTTTGTGACGTTATGAAGTTGTTCGTGTGCATAATCTTTAAGATTCTATTTAAAGATTTGCTTATCATAGTGATTTTAGATAGTACGTATGTATTATTATAGGATTTTCCAAAAGAGAATATTTTGCAATATTATTTTTAAATAATCGCTGATATATTTTATTTCTTTACATGTAATTAAATAAAAATAATGATCATTATAAGTATTTTGTTACAGATGATCAATTACCCATACGAAGTTTTTAAATTGTTTTACATAGTGATAGTGAAACAAGTCCTGTATTATATATTTTCCGTCCTTGATATGACACTTTAATATATTTACAAATTCGAATTTCTCAGTCAAAATAACATACGACAGAATTACATAGAAAAGAAAAAGAAATAATAACCCTTATTTAAAATAGGGTCATATATTGAAAAAAACACTTAAGAGATGCAAAACTTTTAGCCATTATTGTATAATCAGTACCAGAATCTAAAACTGATTGGAACCAAATGGCGTTTAAGAATTCTAATATAATCCCTCTAAATATTAATTAATCTGCTCAAATCTTCCTTATCCTGTATTATATATTTTCCATCCCTTGATTTCATTATGGGTGAAAATTCATGCAAAACTTTAAGCATTATCTTAAAACGTTCCCTCATTCCATCCTTTGCTGAAGAGGTATTTAGAACACGCCATGGCTCAGCGCATTAGTAAGTACAAACCCCTTTATCCTCCCTGAATAAGGAGGGCGGGGGGGGCCCAAGGTTCTGTCACCCTTTAATGAGATGCATAGAATTCCTGGAACACCGTTCCTGCGAAAGAATGGGATTATCGGGAATAAGGGAAAGGGGGTGATTAATATTTATGATGATCATCTTCCTGGATGACTTATTGTGAGAAATTTTTCAGCCGGACTCCGACCTTTTATTTCGTCAAATTACAAAGAGATTTTCATCTCGCTAAATAAAAGGGTGGGAGAGCTGGCTGGCTCGAATTTGTTGAATTGATGAAGGAATTTAAGGGGGTGGGGATTGTTCTTAGAAAGATGCATTGTGAAAGGATGGCCAGAAGAAATTTTGATGATTTATTCGGAATATTATAGTCGTATCACCTCCTCTTCAGTGAGCTTATGCGTTACTTGGAAATTATTCAGTTTTTATTAGTAATGATCGGCATAATAAATAAGGCAAGTTGAGTGAAAGTGTGACGTCTTTTATTACTTTTCCAGGTGTGTCTTCCGAAAATTTGTGGAAAAGTTTGTGTCGTACATAATCTTGATTATATTTAAAGGTTTGCTTATCACAGTGGTTTTAGATAGAAACATGTATTATTGAGGAGTTTTTGAAAAAAAAATTTGCATTACTGTTTTTAAATATTCAATGATATATTTTATTCCTCTACATGTTTAAATAAAAATAATACTCAAATAATCATTATAAGTATTTGTTACAGATGTTTTCAATTAACCGCAATAAGTTTTATATTAATGTTTTACGTGTGTCTTAGTGATGGTGAAACAAGCTCTGAATCCTCATCTTACAAAATGGGTTACCTACAGATAATTCGACATCCAAGAATAATTTTCGAAAGAAGTATTCTCAAATATAAAGTTTTTAGAAAGAGTTTTAGCATTTCAAGTTCGAAGACAATGATTATATATATATATATATATAATATTTATATTTATATTTTGAAAAACATATATATATGTGTGTGTGTGTGTGTGTGTGAGCATGTTTTCTGGTGGTCATAGCTTAGTCAAACTATGGCCTAATTTTCACAAGAATAAATCAAAATTAAGTATTTAGTAACGCAAACATTAATTAACATGCATATTTAAAAAGTTTTACGCACAGAAAAGTAAAGTTTCATGAAAAATTAGTGATAAATCCTATACTCATTTTGTAATCATTCTTCAATACAGTTTCTAAAACTGAAAGAAAAACCCCACATAAACATTTGAATACATATTTTTTAATTAAACGAAGATAGATAATTTTTATTTCTCTTTTTCTGAAGCAGTTAACATTCTTTTAAAGAATTAATTAAAAATGATAAAAAAACTCAATTAATACATAATATTTTTATATTAAGAACAATGTGAAGATACTTTGTTTGAGGATTAATATTTAACGTAAATGTATAAATATAATGTATAAATGTATGAATGTATAAAAAGTTATATGTGTTTAAATTAGCTTTGATTACCATAAATTAAGAAAAGTTGAACAGATAAAAGGCTTTAAACAAAATAGTTGCATATAATTCAACAAATTTTAACGAATATTATTACTGACTAAACTAAAAAATAATTAAAATATAAAATGATTTTTTTTATTTGTTAGATTGTGATTATAAATATATGTTTATATTTTCAATAAATATATCATTTTTTCCTTCCATCTTTCAAAATGTAAATATTTTAAATTTTAGAACTCAAAAACGCAGCCTATTACAAAAACAATGTCCTTTACTAAATGCTAGTTTTTATTTCCACATTTCCAACAAATAGATAAAACATGAATAATATTTACGATACATTTTATAGATCTAAATGGCAACGTTTGGAGGTCCCATAATACTAACATAAATTTATGTTTATATCGGATGTTAAACAGAAACATGTTTCGGACATTTTATGTTGCTATAAAACCATTGATTCAACAAAAACGAGAACACATTTTCGTTTATTTAAAGCAATATAATTATAGATATACATGTTTTGAAATGCATTATAAGTGTTTATTAGATTTATCGAATGTTTAAAAAATGCAAATTAAGAATGGAGTTATGTTTTAATACCTATGGTTATTATGCCCTAAAACTATTAGATAAAGTCCGACAAACTCTTCATAACAAAGGAAACTGAGGTTTCCTTGAACAAGTGATATATATATATAAAAAATTTTTAAAGTCAATTCCTACTTTTTTTCACTATATAGCAAAAAGTCCTTTATAGATAATTTTCATTCATTTTTTAAAGTTTTAATAAAAGCATTTTATTTCAAATTGAAATTTTCCTCTTACATCTGGCTCCATCTATTGGTAGATACATGCAACTTAAATTTAAAAAAAAAACCCAACTAAAATTAACTAATTAAATTTAATGAATGAATTAATATTTGAAAAGACTGTATTAACATCAAGTGTCATCCACCACAAGTTAAAAAATGTTTTGAACTTGAGTGGATGAATAAAAAGTATTTTATTAGCGATTGAAAATTTGAACAAGATATATATAGCGAGTGTGTTAACTAATAGTAGGAATTGAAAGAAGCTTATTGGAGATATCAATAACCCAATATGAGCCCTGTAACCGTGGTTCCACCTACGCAACAGTGTTTCCTCCTACGCACTGCAAAGAGCGCCCCTTGCGGCGAAGAGAAGAAATCGTCAGTAGGCTTTGAGACTTTCGCCAGAGGAGATGTGCGGCAAAACAGGCTCTGCCGTTAGTTAAGCTCTCACCCCGAGAGTTAAAAGTTGAATACTTCCACAACTGTATAATTAGCTGCTACTTCAGAGACGTTTAATTTACAGTCTCTCACCCCGTGAGAAGATATAGTTAGCACCATCCTGTACATAAATTGGCCTACAGACTCTCTTCTAGAGAGGAAGTATATTTCGCTATCCAACGTGTACCTGAGTAACTTTATTTACTGTTTAGAAGTGGAATCCTTCCATTAAAATATAAGTATATGTCCTTAAATGTCTGTTTTTTATTAATTCTTTGTAGTGTGTCGTGTTCGTGTTTGTGGCGCTTGAAATTAAAATGGTGTTTTTTTAAATATGGGTTCTTGTGACTTGTGTTGTCCACACCCAGATCGAGCCGCACAAATAAAAAACGACGACATCTACTACATCACTACTTTTCTGTGTCCACGTATTTCCTCATACCTATGGGGAAATAATGCACACGAAGAATTAAAAATATATATGTTATTAAATTATGAAAAATTAAAAAGCTATGTTGCAGCCAAAATTTCTATAACAATAAGATGTTTTGCACATTGAGCTATTTTATGTTGGATTACTGAGGAATAGAAAACATTTCTTTGATAGAGAAGTATGAAATTAATCAGAGATGAATATGGAATTTATGTAGAACAAAATAAAATGCATTTTAAATCATTCACTTAAAATATTTACATGAACAGTTTGTTCAAAAATTACAAATAAATAAGAATAATGTATTATTAGTAGTGAGGAAAATATTTTAGATAAAATCCATCAAACAATTTTTCAATTAAATTTAAAGTATATATAAAAAGGAAAATTATGATTAATAATTAAAAAAAAAACATTTTATTTTGAATATCCAGTTACATGTTGTTTTAAAATTTACTCAATGTTTAGTGTCAAAGATGTGATTTTTTAAAACTGTTTGATGATACTCATCTGCAAGTTTTGAATGTTTCCATAAATAATAGCAATAAGGAAATTTTATTATTGATTTTAATTTTAAAATTTTGTTTTCATATATACGATTTCCATGATTGAATTTCTTTAGTTCCTTTTTGTAATTGCTTTTAAAATAGTTGTTGCTTTTCAAATTGTATCTTTAGTTGAAAACATTAATTTCTGAATAATTCAATTATTTATTACACGAGGAAAGTTAATAACAATTTTATCGGCTAAAACGTGAACTTATAATTTCTTGTAATGAATGTTATTTTAAACTTCACATTTTATGTAATTTTAATTAATATTTTTTTTTGTTATTTCTTTATAACTCACATAAGATTTAATAAATTGCGTGAATTATAATTCACATAATATCTACACTAGTGTACTAAAAAATATGTTTTAAAAAAAATTATAAATTGTAAAGAACGATGCAATCAAAAGATATATTTAAGAAAGCGTAATTGCTGTCTAATTTTTTTGATACTTGAAATTTAAAAAAAAAAAAAAATTTAAAAAGTTGAATATAAGAATAAAAGAACATTTCATATGTATCATATTTAATTATTTATAATGATGAATACATTTTATACTTCAATCTCAGAAAAGCAGTTAAATTTTTTTAAAATTATGAATAATAAAAGATATAAAGAATTCTCGTTTTAACGGAAAATAAAAAAAAAGTCTCACGTGATAATTTGTTCTACAAAGCAAAGCATAAAGTTCCGTAAAACCAAAAAAATATCTAAATGCATATTTCAAAGAAATTTTACATTTTTGAGGCTTTCTTTTAAGTAAAAAACGAGCCCTCAGATTTGCATCGCATTAAAGTTTTTTTTTTTTTCTTACATAGATTTACACTTTGTACTTGACAATTTAAAGCCTTCTGTATTCCCATTTCTACTTAGTTTTGTGGGCTTTTTCTTTCTTTTTAACCTTTAGAATTTTTTGTTTTCTTTTGATCGAAAGAAATAATGCTTCCTTCTTTATTCTAGAAAAAAGAAAACCAGTAAACGTCAAAGAGAGGTAGTAATGCAAAGGGTGACACAGATACATTCGGTGCAAATGTACAGCTGCATTTTATATATTTTTTTGCGTCACGTTTAGTTTGGAAGTAATCTAAACACAGCCGGCTTTCTCATTTGATAACTTTAAAAAGAAAGTTTTAATCAATTCCCGAACAAATCACCATGGGAAAAATCGATGTGCGACACTTTCCAGAAGTTTAAAAAGTAAGAAATAAAAATCGATTTTCTTTAAAGCCGCAAGTTTCTTAAATTTATTTTTAGTGACATTCTGGTAGATTCCTGAAATATTTTTTTTTTAGTAACCATAACGAAGAAGTTTTTAAAAAATAACTATTTAACAAAAAGTGAAAAATTCTGTTTTCATGCAAATAAATTAAGGCAGAATGTAACAGTATTTTCATATTTATCCTTTTCTCATCTATTTTACTTTCAATTATTAAATCGAAAAAAAGGGCATATAAGAAAATCCTATTGTTAAAACTTGCTTACGAGGTAAAGAATCTACAGTGCTTATTTTGATGACATAACGGTATATATTTTTACTGACATTGTCTTCTTCATTGGAGCAACAACTCGATGGTGGATCAATGACGTCTGCCAACTGGCAGATATTTAAAAAATTGTAAATTGTGAAGAAAGATGCAATCAAAAGGTATATTTAAGAAAGCATAATTGCTGTCTAATTTTTTTGATACTTGAAATTTAAAAACATTAAAAAAGTTGGATATAAGAATTAAAGAATATTTCATGTGTACCATATTTAATTACTTATAGTAATGAATGCATTTTATTTTTCAATCTCAGAAAACAAAAGTTAAAAAATAAAAAAGACATAGAGAATTCTCGTTTTAACAAAAAATAAAAAAGGTTCACGTAATAATTTGTACTACAAAGCAAAGCATAAAGCAAAAAAAAAAAAAAATATTTTAATGCATATTTCAAAGAAATTTTACATTTTGTGGCTTTCTTTTAAGTAAAAAACGAGCCCTCAGATTTGCATCGCATTAAAGTTTGTTTTTCATGCATAGATTTACACTTTGTACTTGGCAATCTAAAGCCTTCTGTATTCCCATTTCTACTTAGTTTTGTGGCCTTTTCTTCTTTTTAACCTTTAGAATTTTTTAGTTTTCTTTTCATCGAAAGAAATAATGCTTCCTTCTTTATTCTGAAAAAAAAAACCAGTAGACATCAAAGCTAGGTAGTAATGCAAGGTTGACACAAATGCGTTCGGTGCAAATGTACAGCTGCATATACTTTTTTTTTTTCACGTTTAGTTTGGAAGTAATGTAAACACTGCCGGCTTTCTCATTTGATAACTTTTTTAAAAGTTTTAATCAATCCCCGAACCAAATCACCATGGGAAAAAATCGATGTGCGACACTTTTCCGAAGTTTCAAAAAGTAAGAAATAAAAATCGATTTTTTTCTAAAGCCGCAAGTTTCTTAAATGTATTTTTTAAGCGGCATTCTGGTAGATTCCTGAAATAACTCAGTAACTAAAACGAAGAAATTAAAAAAATTCTCTAAAAGGTAACTATTTAAAAAAAAAAATTTTGTTTTTCCTGCAAATAAATTAAATCAGAATGTACAGTACTTGTATATTTATCCTTGTCTCATCTACATTTTTTCAAATATTAAATCGAAAGAAAAGGCATTTAGAGAAACTCCTATTGTAAAAATTAGCTTACGAGGTACTGTGCTTATTTTGATGACATAATGGTCTATTTTTTAACTGACATTGTCTTCGTCATTGGAGCAACAACCCCACAGTGAAACAATGACGTCTACCAACTGGCAGATATTTTAAAAATTGTAAAGTGGGAAGAAAGGTGCAATCAAAAGATATATTTAAGAAAGCATAATTGCTGTCTAATTTTTGATATTTAAAATTTAAAAACATTAAAAAAGTTGAATATAAGAAATAAAAAATATTTCCTATGTATTATATTTAATTATTCATAATGATGAATACATTTTATTCTTTAATCTCAGAAAAGGAGTTAAAATTTTTAAAATTATGAATAATAAAAAGATATAAAGAATTCTCGTTTTTACGAAAGAAAGGCTCACGTAATAATTTGCGCTACAAAGCAAAGCGTAAAAATACGTAGCAGAAAAGCAAAAAATATTTAAATGCATATTTAAAAGAAATTTTACATTTTGTGGCTTTCTTTTAAGTAAAAAACGAGCACCCAGATTTGCATCGCATTAAAGTTTTTTTTTTTTCATACATAGATTTACACTCTGTACTTGGCAATTTGAAGCCTCCTGTATTCCCATTTCTACTTAGTTTTGTGGGCTTTTTCTTTCTTTTTAACCATTAGAATTTTTTTTTTAGTTTTCTTTTGATCGAAAGAAATAATGCTTCCTTCTTTATTCTGAAAAAAAGAAAACCAGTAGACATCAAAGCTAGATAGTAATGCAAGGGTGACACAAATGCATTCGGTGCAAATGTACAGCTGCATATACTTTTTTTTTCACGTTTAGTTTGGAAGTAATCTAAACACAGCCGGCTTCCTCATTTGATAACTTTAAAAAAAAAAAGTTTTAATCAATCCCCGAACCAAATCACCATGGGAAAAATTGATGTGCGACACTTTTCCGAAGTTTCAAAAGTAAGAAATAAAAAAACGATTTTTTCTAAAGCCGCAAGTTTCTTAAATGTATTTTTAAGCGGCATTCTGGTAGATTCCTGAAATAACTCTTTTCAGTAACTAA
The DNA here is from genome assembly GCA_021605095.1 of Caerostris extrusa. NCBI lineage: Eukaryota > Metazoa > Arthropoda > Arachnida > Araneae > Araneidae > Caerostris > Caerostris extrusa. The sequence continues at coordinate 72,533 of BPLR01004102.1, read as the reverse complement.
AACGAAGAAGTTTAAAAAAATTCTCTAAAAAGATAACTATTTAAAAAAAGTGAAAAATTCTGTTTTTCATGCAAATAAATTAAATCAGAATGTACAGTACTTGTATATTTATCCTTGTCTCACCTACATTTTTTTCAAATACTAAATCGAAAGAAAAGACATTTAGAGAAATCTATTGTAAAAATTAGCTTACGAGGTAAAGAATCTACTGTGCTTATTTTGATGACATAATGGTCTATTTTTTAACTGACATTGTCTTCGTCATTGGAGCAACAACCCCATAGTGAAACAATGACGTCTGCCAACTGGCAGATATTTTAAAAATTGTAAAGTATGAAGAAAGGCGCAATCAAAAGATATATTTAAGAAAGCATAATTGCTGTCTAATTTTTTTTTTGATATTTAAAATTTAAAAGCATTAAAAAGTTGAATATAAGAAATAAAAATATTTCATCTGTATTATATTTAATTATTCATAATGATGAATACATTTTATTCTTTAATCTCAGAAAAAGGAGTTAAAATTTTTAAAAATTATGAATCATAAAAGATATAAAGAATTCTGGTTTTTACGAAAAAAGGCTCACGTAATAATTTGCGCTACAAAGCAAAGCGTAAAAATACGTAGAAGAAAAGCAAAAAATATTTAAATGCATATTTCAAAGAGATTTTACATTTTGTGGCTTTCTTTTAAGTAAAAAACGATCACCCAGATTTGCATCGCATTAAAGTTTTTTTTCATACATAGATTTACACTCTGTACTTGGCAATTTGAAGCCTCCTGTATTCCCATTTCTACTTAGTTTTGTGGGCTTTTTCTTTCTTTTTAACCATTAGAATTTTTTAGTTTTCTTTTGATCGAAAGAAATAAAGCTTCCTTCTTTATTCTAAAAAAAAAAAGAAAACATTTGGTGGAAATGTACAGCTGCATATATATATATTTTTTTCGCGTCACGTTTAGTTTGGAAGTAATCTAAACACAGCCGGCTTTCTCATTTGATAACTTGAAAAAAAAAAGTTTTAATCAATCCCCGAACCGAATCACCATGGAAAAAAATCGATGTGCGACACTTTTCCGTAGTTTCAAAAGTAAGAAATAAAACGATTTTTTTAAAGCCGCAAGTTTCTTAAATTTATTTTTAAAGTGTCGTTCTGGTAGATTCCTGAAGTAACTTTTTTTAGCAACCTAAACGAAGAAGTTTTAAAACATTCTCTAAAAAAGAAAAACTATTTAAAAAAAAGTGAAAAATTCTGTTTTTCATGCAAATAAATTAAGTTAGAATGTATAGTACTTGTATATTTATCCTTTTCTCATGAATTTGTTTTCAAATATTAAATCGAAAGTATAAGAAAATCTTATTGTAAAAGCTAGATTACCAGGAAAGAATCTACAGTGCTTCAAAAGTAAGCACTGCAGATTCTTTTTTCCTCGTAATCTAGCTTTTACATCAAGCTTTTACAAATAATTTTAGTTACATAACGGTCTATTTTTTTATTGCCATAGTCTTCTTCTTCATTGGCGCGCGCAATAGCCTCATGGTGGGCCAAGGCCGTCTGCCTACTGGGTAGATTTCGAGACAGGAGATATTCTTTTTGCATGACAGGGTTGTCAGCGGTATGGACAACAGTCAACCGGGTCATATTAGACCGAATGCTCAACAGTCATATTAGACCGGGATCTACGGTTTAACGTGGATTCCGAACCATTTCAAACCTCCATGGCACCGTCGGGACTTGAACCTGAAACGTGTGGCATTGAGAGCTAATCACTGAATATCAGGACCCACTTCCATAGTCTTCTGGTTCTTAAAGTTCTATTTATGTACAAAACCTAAATAAAAGCCCATTTAAAAAAAGTGAATGTGCTTTTCTGTAAATTAGTTGACTTTATAGGCTAGATGTACAGTGCAAAAATTAATCCTGCATGTATATAGGTCTGATTTAAGTCAAAGTTTTATTTATAAACTGAAATTTAAATAAAAACTCATTTAAAAGATGAATGGGATTTTCTTCAAATTAGTTGATTTTACAGGCCAGATGTATAGTGCAAAAGTAATCCTGCATGTATTCAGTTCAGATTTAGTTCAAAGAAATTTTACATTTTTGTGGCTTTCTTTTAAGTAAAAAACGAGCCACCAGATTTGCATCGCATTAAAGTACATTTTTGCATCTCATTATTTGTACTTGGCAATTTAAAGCCTTCTGTATTCCCATTTCTACTTAGTTTTGTGGGCTTTTTCTTTCTTTTTAACCTTTAGAATCTTTTGTTTTCTTTTGATCGAAAGAAATAATGCTACCTACTTTATACTAGAAAAAGAAAACCAGTAAACATCAAAGAGAGGTAGTAATGCAAGGGTGACACAGATACATTCGGTGCAAATGTATAGCTGCATATATTTTTTCTTGCGTCACGTTTTGTTTGAAGTAATCGAAACACAGCCGGGCTTTCTCATTTGATAGCTTTTAAAAAAGTTTTAATCAATTCCCGAACCAAATCACCATGGGGAAAAATCGATGTGCAACACTTTTCCGAAGTTTCAAAAGTAAGAAATAAAAAGCGATTTTTTTTTTAGAGCCGCCAGTTTCTTAAATTTATTTTTAAGGTGGCATTCTGGTAGATTCCTGAAATAATTTTTTTAGTAACCAAAACTAAGAAGTTTTAAAAAATAACTATTTAACAAAAAGTGAAAAATTCTGTTTTTCATGCAAATAAATTAAGGCAGAATGTAACAGTATTTGCATATTTATCCTTTTCTCATCTATTTTACTTTCAATTATTAAATCGCAAAAAGGGCATATAAGAAAATCCTATTGTTAAATCTTGCTTACGAGGTAAAGAATCTACAGTGCGTATTTTGTTGACATAACGGTATATTATTTCACTGACATTGTCTTCTTCATTGGAACAACAACCCCATGGTGGATCAGTGACGTCTGCCAACTGGCAGCTGTTTAAAATATTGTAAATTGTGAATGAAAGATGCAATCAAAAGATATATTTAAGAAAGCATAATTGCTGTCTAATTTGTTTGATATTTGCAATTTAAAAACATTAAAAAAATTGAATATAAGAATTAAAGAATATTTCATATGTATCATATTTAATTATTTTTAATAATGAATATATTTTATTCTTCAATCTCAGAAAAAGCAGTTAAAAATTAAAAAAAAAAATTATGAATAATAAAAAGATATAAATAATTCTTGTTTTAACAAAAAAGATAAAGGTTCACGTAATAATTTGTTCTGCAAAGCAAAGCATAAAAGTTCGGTAAAAGAAAAGTAAAAAATATTTAAATGCATATTTCATTCTACATTTTGAGGCTTTCTTTTAAGTAAAAACGTGTCATAAGATTTGCATCGCATTAAAATTTTTTTTTCATGCATAGATTTACACTATGTACTTGGCAATTTAAAGCCTTCTGTATTCCCATTTCTACTTAGTTTTGGGGCCTTTTTCTTCTTTTTAACCTTTAGAATTTTTTAGTTTTCTTTTGATCGAAAGAAATAATGCTTCCTTCTTTATTCTGGAAAAAAGAAAACCAGTAAACATCAAAGACAGGTAGTAATGCAAGGGTGACACAGATACATTCGGTGCAAATGTACAGCTGCACTTATTTTTTTTTTGGTCTCGTTTAGTTTGGAAGTAATCTAAACACTGCCGGCTTTCTCATTTGATAACTTTAAAAAGTTTTAATCAATCCCCGAACCAAATCACATGGGAAAAAATCGATGTGCAACACTTTTCCCAAGTTTCAAAAGTAAGAAATAAAAAACGTTTTTTTAAAGCCGCAAGTTTGTTAAATGCATTTCTAAAGTGTCATTCTGGTAGATTCCTGAAATAACTTTTTTAGTAACTAAAACGAAGAAGTTTTAAAACAGTTTCTAAAAAAAAAAACTATTTAAAAGTTTTTCATGCAAATAAATTAAGGCAGTATGTAACAGTACTTGCATATTTATTCTTTTCTCTTCAAGCTTCAGGTTCGAACCCTGGCGGATGCATGAATGTTTGTGTCCCGGTCCCGGTCTGTTTAACTCTCATGTGCACAAGATGACCATAGACCAACAAACCGAACCAAACTTCTACTTTTCTGTGAAGTATTAAATAGATAGGTATAAGAAAATCCTATTGTTAAAACTTTGCTTATGAGGAAAAGCATGTACAATGCCTATATTGAATACATAACGGTCTTTTTTTGTACTGCCATTTTCTTGGTCTTCATTGGCGCAATAGCCTCATGATAGGCCAATTCCGTCAGCCTACTAGCAGATTTCGTAGATGAGATGTTTCCTTTTTACGGGGTAGGTCATCCAGCCCTACGCTCTACAATCATATTAGAGCGGGACCTACTGTTTAAAATGGATTCCGAACCGCTACAAACATCCATAGTAGCGGCGGGACTTGAACCCGAAACCGAAATGTGTGACACCGAGTTCCTGAGGGCAAGTCACTCGACCATCAGGTCTCACTGCCATAGACTTATGCTTCTTAAAGTTCTATTTATATATTGAAATTTAAATAACTAACTTGCTTTTCTTTACATTAGTTGATATAGGTCAAATCAAAGCATATAGTGTAGAAAAAGTACTCCTGCATACATTTACGTCAGATGTCAGAGTGGAAAAGTATAAGCATGTATTTAGGTCAGATGTATAATGGAAAAGGGTTAGATGTATAATACAAAATTAATCCTGTCCTGTAATCCTATAAGTAAACAATACTTACTTCTTTTCACCAGTTCTGAGGCAGACCTTAATTATCACACGGTGTGATACATGTAACCACAAGGGTTCGTTTTGTAAACAGGCAGAAACTCCGGCCTATTCCATAGAAAAAGAGAAAAACAACACTTCTTGTCGACTCGTTGCAGACTTCCTTTTAAAGTATTCCGTCAAGAGGAGGGAGGGGGGTAAACTTTCCTCACTTCTCATTCGACTAGGCATTTTCTCGGCTCATGATCTATCAGCAATCACGATGAAACAACTTATGGTGTAGTCCATATTTCATCTGTAATTGTTTCGACCTGTGAAGGCCGCAGAGACAATCGCTAATTTCATGAGGACTCATTATCCTTGACCTTGAATGTCTGCTATCAGATTTGAGTAACAGTTTGTTATCATTAGTACAAAACACTAATTGCATGCAATATAATTATCCACAACACTACTTATCTACTGTCAAATTTGAGTGATAATTTATCATTATGTACTTGTTAAAGAATATACATTCCTCTCTCTGGAAACGAAATGGTATAACTCTTTCTGTGGAAAAAATGCTACAATACAGATATAAATCAATAAAATTCAATTCAAAGTTGAAAATAAGATATTTTCCAATTCTGAATGATGAATTTCACAAATTTCTTTTAACCAGCCAGTTACCGATTTTTATACTCAAAGATATGGATGGGAATTCAATAACTCGTAATGCAATCTTAATAAAAAAATAAACTTCGTTCTTAGAAGGATTCTGAAAAATGCCTCATATTTCTCAGACATACCCTTGAAAAATATTTTGTCCGCAACAGTTACAAATGGGTTTCTTTTCCATTCACTGTGTGTGATGGATGATAGTTATTTTTTGGGGAACTTTGATTTATGGCTCGCACGGAGTCAACGTATACGAAGTAATGACTCTGAGATTGAGAAGCGAGATTTCCGTTGGAAAATTTTTGAGCGTTGTTGAGTGCAGAAGGAAAATGAATTACCCTTTGAAGAGCTACTTTTTTTCCGTTATTTTAAGCAATGCGGTTTCCTGAAACATGCACCATTTTGTTTTTATAAGATTGAGAAGATTGGTAAAATACATAGTGGATGACTTTTTAAAAACTTGAATTCCTTCCTTTCAAATATTGCAAAGATTGCGGAAAGCTTGAGCAAACCAAAGATTGCGAAATTCTATGAAAAATGCTGCAGTTTTTCTGTGAGTAGAATTTTCGGATTATTATAATTTTTGCATATTTGCAAGCGCATTTATACTAAAGCATCATTAAGCCCATCACTCAAAGATAATAAAAAACCCCTACCAATGAAAATTTACATAATTATAATACAGAAGTTTCATCAATATCTTTCGATTCAATATGCTAGTGATTAACCATTGATGGCTTATATTGCAGAGAATCGCAATTGAGCAACTGGATAAAGTGTAAAAAGAGAAGGAGGCCATAAATTACATTTGAATTTGATTATGTTCAATCCTTTTTGCCTGTATTAGTACTTTGCATATGGATTTCCACACATGTTGAGCTTGATGAAGAATATGCGCAATTTGATTAAAGAGAAAGAAGATGACAAATTAATAGTTCTCTTCAAATTTTGATTTGAATGACGCTAATATTCGATGATGGCAGGCAGGAATGGGGGAATCATGATAGAATACAACTTCTAAAAGGCAGTTATTGAATTAGTGAGACGAATGTCAGGGCAGTTATTGCTCTCCCAATACCTGATGACGGTTATTGGTGGTCCGACATGTAACCAGAACACCAATAACCGCAAGGACTATTAATAGGCAACATAAAGAATTAGATGTGAACTCTCAGCATCTATTGCTCCGACTATTCTCTCAAGTTCCTACTAACATGCGCATTCGCTGTGATATTTAGAAACATTTCTTCAATGGCGCGACAAACCCATGGTGCGCCAAAGCCATTTGTCAACTGGTAGATTCCGAAACATGAGATTCTTTTTTAAAGGGTAGGTTGTCGGCCATACGCCCAACTCTCCGCTGTCATATTAGACTGGTACTTACAATATAAAGTGGATTACAAACCACTACAAACATCCATAGCACCGCCGGCACCCGGACCCAAAACCTGTGGCACTGAGCGCTAGGCACTCGGCCATCAGGCCCCTATTTAGAAGCTTTCTGAGTGAAATTGTTTCCAGCAATTAGTCCCGCTTTGAATTGAAGATGGAGATCTGGCTAAGACATGTTTGGAGACGTCTAGGACAACAGTGAGATTAGAACTGAGATGACTATGCAGCCCTACAATAAAAGTTATGCTGACACTTTGCTTATCATGCATGACCTAACCTTTAGATTCTACATACTAAAATTACCTAAGAAAAGATTGGCCGATATTCCACGCCTCGTTGCTCTTCATTACGCAGCAGGTTTAAAATTCAACAAAATAGCGTTGCATATGGTAATCATTTTTACTGAATGTCTTTGTGCTTGTAAAGCCTTTCTCTGGCTAAATTGATCACTGGATCTCTCCCCAATAGGATCAAATGAGCTGGTGCTTCTGATCCTCCCAAACAATCCCTATTTTAATTCGGCAAACGGAAGAGAGTTTATCAAATCTCCAAATGAAATAGTTTTTAAACCAATAGGCCATACAAATTTAGCATGTATAATGTAAGTTTTTGCATAAATTCTCTGGCTTTGTGGAGTTATAAATTCTGAAACATATGATGACGATGATGATTTAATCTATCGTTCTTCATTAGCACAACAGCCCCACGGTGGTCCATGGCCGTCTGCCTACTGGAAGATTTCAAGGCAGGAGATGTTTTTTTGCGTGGTAGGGTTGTCAACCCTACGCTCTACAGTCATATTAAACCGGGAACCTACGGTGCAAAAGGGGGATTTTCGTACATGTACAAACATCCATGGTACCTCCGGGACTCAAACCCGAAATCTGGGGCACCGAGAGTCAGAGCGCTACTAACTCTGTGATCAGGCCATAATCTAACGTCAGTTTGTAAAAATATAGATATTTTTAATATTTGTTTTTCCTTTCGATTCTTTTATTTATCTTTTCTTATGAGTTTCTAATTCATTTTGACCTTGAAAGACATTTGAACAGTATTTTACTGCATTACTGCAAAATTGAGAAATTCTTTTGTATTGATTTTGTAATAACTGAACGTACACTATACTACCAATGGCAAACTTAACAACGTATAAAATATATCCCAATTTTTTTATAAAATTGAAAATAATTTATTTTCCTTTCAGCTACATTAAGAAAATAGTTTAATCGACTGTAAATTTGATTTCTTTTTTTTGCTAACTATCATTAATTATAAAGTCAATGAGGTTCACTAAACACTTGACAGGATTTTGTGAACATGTCTTTGAAGCGTAAAAAGAAGAAAAATAGTATTGAATAAAAAAGAGTGAAAAAAATTAGAATTTGTTCGCTTCACAGAATTAAGGTTTTAAATATAGTAAAACAATCTCTTATCAACTACACTTTTGAACTTCGCATTAAGTAGCATTACAAATTAAATCATATATAATTTTTTTAAGGAAATGTATAGAAAAAGAATTACATCTTTAAAGTTTGAAAAATAAGAATGTTTCATACACTATTAAACTTTTACTCAATGTATCATCTATATATGATCAACTAATATTACGACAACAATGAAAAATAATGATTTTCTCAAACACTTTTAATTTAACGTTATTGTTTGTTTTTTATTCAAGTTGTGAGCGTCATTGTTTTAAGAACATTACAAAAATTAAAACGTAAAAGTAAGAGCTGACAGCCAAACATGAATTTCAATTTATCATGTGTAAACATATTTTTCAAAACCTAATTCCACAATTTCTTCAATAAGACACAGCCAATTCATGAGCAAATGATAAAACATTACAAATATTAAGTAAGTTGAATTAGCCTCAGGAATATTAGAAATAACAACCAATACTAACTGTAAAGTTTCGGCCTAGACTAAACTTATAATGGCTTCAAGAAGATGACCACTTTCAGGCTCAGGGGAACACTTTAAATTTTATTTATAAACATATAAACTCAATATATACATTTTGCAATAACTCGCCTGGAAGACAAGGCACGTGACACTGGTAAAATTAATCAAACAAAAAACTCGTTATTGGCAAAATGTTTTGGCTCTATAAATATATACAAACACAAAACTACAAAAAATAAAATAAAAATTAGGGATAAAAATTAGATACGCAAGTTCTCGAGTCACTCCACTTAGGAGATTTTCAAACTCGAGTCTACGACGAATAAAACACCGGTCTGTCTGCGGCAGACCTTAACTATCACATTGCGTGATTCACGAAACCATAAGAAGCTCACTTTGAAAACAGGCGGAACTTGGGCCTATTCATTCACTTCAGAAAAAAAAAAAAAAACGCCTTTGGTCGACTTGTCGTAGAATTCTCTTCTTCTTCTTCTTCAAAAAAAAAAAAATAAAAAAAGAAAATTTTAAGAAATTCAGCTTCCTTTCCTTCCCATTAGGGTAGACATTTATCAGCTTGTGGTCTATCACCAATCACGATGGAAGAACTCATGGTATAGCTCATATTCAATCTGTAGTTGTTTCGACCTGTGAAGGACGTACAGTATTCGCTAATTTTCTCATTATACATGATACCGAATATCTGCTAACAGATTTGAGTGACAGGTTGCTCTCATTAATACAAAACTCTAATTGCATGTAACATATCTACCTACAATAAAGCTCATCTACTGTCAAATTTGAGTAATGGGTTTATTATATATTTGTCAAAAAGCATACATTCCTCTCTCTTGGGAATGAAATTTCAAAACTCTTCTTGTGAGAAAAAAGGCTACACTAACATATAGTTAATGTTTTCCATAACTACGCTCTCATTTACAGTATTTACTCGGTATTCCAATCTTTTTTCAGCTACCAATTTAGATTAAATAGGAATCATATTTTTCCTGCATATTTATGACGAATGTCACTTTCATGAATTTCTTCAAAATGTGTAAAAACATGAATTCTTCAGAATTTATGTAAAACTTTCTTACAGATTTTCATTTCTTCTGAAACACAGATCTTTTCCCTCTTTTACACATCTCTGGATTGATATTAGAACTTCACATTTTCAGCGACGTCATAGACCTCTTACCAGAATTAAAAAAAAAAAATGCCATAAAAATAAAAATATCAAAAGCTAATGTATACCTCAAATCATTGTATCCTTCGCTGACATCAAATTATTTCGCTCAAATCATTGTATTCTAAACAATACCTTTTTTCTCTATACATTTTATGAGACTTTCTCAACTGTTTTACTTAAAATTCATTAACTTATTCTATTTTTGATAGTTGTAAAAGGCTAATTTAAAGTTTTGACAAACTTAGTATTCGAACGATATAATTTATTTACCGCAAAACATATGTATTTGTTTTAATTTATTTAAAATCATTAATCACGTAAATCTGGCGATAGAAGTAATGTATTGTCACTTGCGGATCCAATCATTTCCTGAAGGTTAAAGATCTAGGTCATCACTATTTTAGAGAAAAATATTTCGTTTAATGTCATAGTTAAAAAGCGCTACTTAATCATAGATTGGCAGTTGTCGGCTTGAATTGGATTGGCAAGCTTCGAACGTGCTAGATTCTTTTTCTCAACTGTCACTGCCACAATCGATGTACTGTGGAGGCATTTAAGTGTCTGTACGCAGTGGTACGATGGACGGACCAATCTGTCCATCTGAATTCAATTGCGTCTGAATTCGTCTGTCTGCTGGATTGTATTCATCAGCGGTGGCCTGAAGTCTATGCTAATGAAACGTCTTTTCGACGATAAATATATCATTCTACTCTGACAGAATGGCGTGACTCTTGCCGAATCTGTCGGTTTCTATATTATAATCACTGTGAACGGGACAGGCACGCACAGTTCAGGTTTACACAGTTGCACATTTACATTATTCAGTGATCTGTGTCTATTCTGCTATTTGCGAATTCTAGCCACTCTTTCTTGGTGATACATTCTAACTGTAATGAAGTGTTTATAACCCTAATTCTTACTAAGTACATTAAATATTTTTAATGATATGTATCAAGCAATCGAGAGTTCATATTTTTATTTAAGATATTTTGAAGTTGTACAACCAATTCATAAATTTTCTTCTTCAAATTTATGAAATTTTTTTAAAAAATTGTTAAATGTAAACAAAATTACACCATTATAATAATATATAAATATTAAATAAATTATTACCTACGTAAAATAATTTGTTCTCTTTTAAAATTTATTTTCCATTCATAAAATTCTATATGCAATTTAATGAGTCTAAATTTAATGAATCTATGAAAGTAAGAGTTCAATATAATCAAAAGATAAAAAAAGGCATACTTTCAATAAAGTGCGATAAAACAAGATGTTTAATATTAGAATTTATCTCTTTCCGCTTGTTAATGTTAGCAATCATTTCTTTTGTCACAGTTAGCACCTTTTATATTAAAGTAAACACTAAATGCCAACACTTTAGAAATATGAGAACGTTTGCCCTACAGAAGAAAAATTGGTGGAAACAAACAGTTTAATTTCTGGAAATGAAAACTCTAAATTGAGAGAAATGACTTTAAATCTAGAGGATTTAAAGTAAATAGTTTTTCTGTGAAAGGACTTTCACCAGTAACATTAATGGAAGGAAAGTTATTGTAAAGCTTTATTCTTAATAGTACTAAAAGGTTATTCTAAACATTCTACGTATTTACGATATTATTTATCTTCAAATAAAGATTAACGTTCAAATTTTTCAAAAATTTTTAAAATGTTTGCCTTTTCAAATATCACAAATATTTATTTATTTTTTTTTGTTTCTTTTTATTTTACATTTTTCACATTTGGACATAAGATATATATTCATTCATATATTTTTTTTTATATTGTTGACTACTTTGTAGTGGGAACATAACTATTGTGGTTTAACATTGTTGTCTGATACTAAAACAATTTGGAACGAGAATTCTTAGATGCTGTTTCTGGGGACAATAGACAGTTCATTGACTCAATAGAGTCCTTATGGAGGAATTTTCTGCTTTTATTAAGAACGTGCAGATACCCGATGTAAACAACAGAACTTTTGATGGAACTTCACGGGGTCGGACTGATTTTTTCCAGCTCATTTTTTTTTTTCCTAGTTCCATTTACGCATAGTTAGCTATCACCAACCAACCGACGGGAGTGCACCAATCACGAAGGGAGTGCGTTGCCTTCCGAGAAGAATTTTTGAGGCAATTGACCAGAATTTGAGTCCCACTGGAGAAGAACCGGAAAAATCCAACCATAAATCCTGATTATTGCTATCCAAACTTACATTTGCTATCACAATCTTCGAATCTGTTCATTTCTAACAATGACAGCAATGAACAAAACCTGCATATTCGAACCTTAGCCTTCGTAATAATAATAACCTTAGCATTAATTTGAACCTTAGCCATCCCAATAATAAATAATAACCTTAGCATTAATTTGAACCTTAGCCATCCCAATAATAATAATAATAACCTTAGCATTATATTTGAACCTTAGCCTTCCTAATAATAATAACCTTAGCCTTCCTAATTTGAACCTTAGCCATCCTAATAATAATAGAATTAATTTGAACCTCAGCCTTCCTAATAATAATAGCATTAATTTGAACCTTAGCCCTCTAATAATAATAATAGCATTAATTTGAACCTTAGCCCTCTAATAATAATAATAGCATTAATTTGAACCTTAGCCTTCCTAATAATAATTCTAATTCTAGCGATTACATTTACCACAAGATGGCCGTTCTGTAACTTCATACCTTTTTAATTTGTATCACATCGATTTCATTTTTCTTTTATTTAACGTATTAAAACTCTATTAGATTAAATGATGTAACTAGTTATGCCTTTATGTTTTATCCTTTTCTAATTTTTTTTTTTTTTTTTCCTTAAAAAAAATCAAACAATAAATAACTTTATAACAAGCAGCAAAAATCTTGAAGGTTTTCTTTCTGACAAGGAATTTTTGTGTGTTTTCCCAAGTGTAAGAAAGCTGATGAAAACTTTTTACTTCCATGGAATAGAATTTTTATTACGGTGATAAGACTTACTGTCCAAGGTATTTCCGAAAATGTAAGAGAATCAGGGCGTAAATTTTAGAGCTAAAAGAAAGGATGGTCTGTAAAAAAGTAAGTTATGGGGCCCAGCTTTAAATGGGCACACGGCTAAATTCGCTTTAGTTTTTCGTTTACTAAGAAATATTTACTGCAATCAATAAAAATTATCAATATTATCTAAAATTTTATTAGACTTGGAATCTATTTCATTATTGGTTCGTGAATTTGTTTGAATTCATATTTGTTACAAAATACAAACCATTTTTATTTAACAATTTTATTTGCATTATCTATTTACATGCTTTTTAATCTATGCTAGTAATTAAGAGGACATGAAATGTTTTCATTATAATTGTAAAAATAGTCAATTTTTTATTTCTGTTTATATTTTTTTTGTATAAGTCGTATTTTATTTGAAAATTAAATAAATTTAATTAATAAAAAGAACAAATGGTAAGCCCGACTTGTGGCTCAGTGGCAACTCGAGCATTAGTGCGGAGGTTCAATATGCTGGCAGCTTTGTTGTAGACACTGTTTCTAAAAATGAGAAGTCTGGATGACGCTTGTGATGCTCATCCTCTTGCCTCGTTATTTGCATTACCTGTTTCTGGGTTTTTCTCCCATACGATACCCAAATGCGGGGAAGTTTACTCTAAAAAAGTCCTCCCTGATGATACTTCTATTGAAAAATGATACTTCTATTTACGGGTACTCCACCACAACAGAAGCTGCCCTCCCTTTCCATTTTTCATGATACCATACAAATTCTTGGACTTGTTCGACAGCAATATCTAGAACCAAGTAGGATATGAAACAACAACAAAAACAATATGCAAATAAATAGTATATTATTATTAATCATTCTAACAATTAAAAATGGGCTCGAATGCCTAGAACTCTGGCATTCGGTACCACAGGTTTCGGTTCGAATTCCAGCGGTACTAATTCCAGTAATTCCGGCAGATGTTTGTAATGGTTCGGAATCCACTTTTAGTCTGAAGTCTCGGTCTAATATGGGTGTTGGGCGTAGGGCTGCAAACGCTACCTCTACCACGTAATAAAAGTCAGCGTCTCAGACCCAAGTCAAACTTCTATCTACGTATGATCCATCACAACAGAAGCTGCAAATTTCCTTCAACCATGAGACCACACGGGTTCATGGGCTTGGTCTAGATGTTGCTCCTACCAAGTGGGAAAAGAAACAATCACAACAATAACACAATAAAAAAAATGTGCTTCTTGTTATATAATATCTTTTGAAATTCCATAAAATTATTAAAATAATAAAAAGTACAAATATTTAGCTACACGCACACGTGTATATATATTACACACACACACACACACACACACACACACACACACACACACACACACACACACACACACACACACACACACACACACACACACACACACACACACACACACACATATATACATAGAAAATTTTCGTAGTTTATCTGCATTAATATACATCTTCATAGAAATTAAAAAAATTCAATTTTGCAAATAGCTATTGATTTATATATACCAAAATGGAAAAAAAAAGAATTCATTGCACTTGGTTTCATTAAACCAATTAAATGTTTCGTTACAATTTTCAATACTCCTTCTTACGATTCTGAACACTCGAGTAAAAAGTATAACATTATTTTTTAAAAAGCGTACTAATTAAATTCACATCACACAGAAGAACTCGGAATCTATGACATCTGCTGGAAATGTATTTTTACCGATGAAATTTCAATTAACGAAATACATCTTTTCTAATTACGTGTCGACGTCTCGATTACTCAGCTATGCATAAGGACAGATTGTACTAACAGCAGCACAGCCAAACCCGGAATCGACTCAATTTTTGCACTTCACACTTAAATTTCAAGTATTTGGTCACGTTTTAATGGAACATCAACAGACGATAACTCAACCATAAATATTCAACCAGTCATTCGTGGTACAATTTACCGGTTCAGTTACCCCACAGACCATGTCGTATTTTACGTTATTCTTCCCATACAATGCTGCATTCTTTTATCTTTTGCAAGAGTTCGAAAGGGAATAAAAATTGGTTTTAAAAGGCCTTCTGAAGTAGAACATCAATATTTCGAACCAGAGAATCCAACTAAGGAAGATCTATGGTTTCAGCTTTTACTACTTCCGTTGCATTAAGGTAAAAGTGACACAGAGAGTTAAAGAAAGAATTTGGGAAAATGGTATTGTTGTACTAAGTAAGATCATGGCAAAGTTCTTAGCGGTAAGTTGGTTGTTAAGTATGTTTCGATGGTTTTCTATGAAAAGACATAAGTGGATTGCAGAGGGTTATAAAAATCTTCAGTAATGAGAAAAAAAAAATAATTGATGATTATTGTTTTACGTAATTCATGTGTTAAAAATCCCTGATGAGTAATTAATCAGAAATTTTATCAAAGAAATTCAACAGAGAATCACATTTGTAATACAGTGCATTAAATACTTTATAAAACTCGAAATAAGTTCAAGTAATCCTCTTTTATTTTATTTTGATGAATGTGTTTTTTAATGATTCCTGTATAGGTCCGGCGGTGCCATGCATGTTTTTAGGGGTTCTGAATCGACTTTAAATTGTAGGTCTCGATCTAATATGACTGTAGAGCGTTGGGCGTAGGGCCGACAACCCTACCCAGTACAAAAAATAGTCAGCCTCACAGAGAAAAGTCAGACTACTACCTACGGATGCTCCATCACAACAGAAGTTGCCCCTTTCACTTCAACCATGAGATAACACGGGTTCGTTTGACTTAGTACAGATGGTGCTGCCTATTAAGTAACAAAACAACAACAAAAACACAATTCAAAATGTGAAATGCCGTACAATTATTAAACTAATAAAAAAGTAAGAACATTTTGCTACACACTCACGGGCGTATATATATTTAAACACATATACTTTTTTTTCTTTCTTTCTAATGCAGCTGGCAAACACAGAGAGCTTGGTCTTTGGATGCTTTAAGGCAAGTGCTGCGCAGACGTACTCACTTTGCATTACCCAGGGGGCCCATGTAAGTTGAAGATGAGCCACGGACTCGGAGTAACAATACCCCCGCAACACTCTACGATCCTATTAGACCGAGACCTACTTTTAAAGTGGATTCCGAACCACTACAAACTACCATGGCACCGCCGGGACTCGAACCCGAAACCTGTGGTACCGAGCACCAGAGCGCTAGTCACTCGGCTATTCAGGTCCCACACACATACTTATATAGAAAATTTTAGTAGTTTATCTGCATTAATATATATCTTCACAGAAATTACACATTTTGATTTCGACATTTCTATAGATTTATATACACCAAAAGAAAAAAAAAAAAAAGAATTCATTACGCTTGGCTTCATAAAACCAATTAAATATTTCATTACATTTTTCAATACTCATTTCTTATAATGCTGAACGCTTAAGTAAAATATACATTATTTTAAAAGCGTACTAATTAAATTCAAATCACACAGAAGAACTCGGAATCTATGACAACTGCAGGAAATGTATTTTTACCGATGAAATCTCAATCAACGAAATACATCTTTTCTAATTACGTATCGAAGTCTCGATTACTCAGCTATGCATTAGGACAGATTGTACTAACAGCAGCACAGCCAAACCCGGAATCGATTCAACTTTTGCACGGCGCACTTAAATTTCAAGTATTTCGTCACGTTTCGATGGAACATCAACAGCCGATAATTCAACCATAAATATTCAACCAGCCATTCGTGGTACAATTTACCGGTTCAGTTACCCCACAGAGCCATGTCGTATTTTATGTTATTCTTCCGATACAATGTTGCGTTCTTTTATCTTTTGCAAGAGTTCGAAAGGAAAAAAAATTGGTTTTAAAGGCATTCTGGAGTGGAACATCAATATTTCGAACTAGAGAATCGAAGTGAGGAAGATCTATGGTTTCAGCTTTTACGACTCCCCGTTGCATTAAGGTAAAAGTGACATAGAGAGTTAAAGAAAGAATTTGGTAGAAAATGGTATTGTTGTACTTAAGTAAGATCATGGCAAAGATCTTAGCGGTAAGTTGGTTGTTAAGTATGTTTCGATGGTTTTCTATGAAAAGACATAAGTGGATTGCAGAGGGTTATAAAAATCTTCAGTAATGATAAAAAAATAATTGATGATTATTGTTTTACGTAATTCATGTGTTAGAAATCCCTGCTGAGTAATTAATCAGAAATTTTATCAAAGCCATTCATTAAAGAATCATATATATAATACAGTGTATTGAATACTTTATGAAACTCGAAACAAGTTCAATTAATCCTCATTTATTTTAGTTTGATAAAAGTTTTATTAATGATTCCTTTATAGGTCCCGACGGTGCCCTGCATGTTTGTAGGGGTTCTGAATCGACTTTAAACTGTAGGTTTCGGTCTAATATGACTGTACAAAGTTGGGAGTAGGGCGAACAACCATACCCAGTAAAATAAAAGTCAACATCACAGAGCCAAGTCAGACTTCTACCTATGGATGCTTCATTACAACGGAAACTGCCACCTTTCCCTTCAGCCATGAGACCACATGGGTTCGTGGGCTTGGTCTAGATGTTGCTGCCTAGAAATGG
Organism: Caerostris extrusa; assembly: GCA_021605095.1. NCBI lineage: Eukaryota > Metazoa > Arthropoda > Arachnida > Araneae > Araneidae > Caerostris > Caerostris extrusa. The sequence continues at coordinate 55,084 of BPLR01004102.1, read as the reverse complement.
GATAAGAAACCACAACAATAACAAAATTAAAAATGTTCTACTTGTAATGTAATATCTTAGAAATGTCATGAAATTATTACAATAATAATAATAAAGAGCAAACATTTAGCTAAACACACACACGCGCATATTTTTACACACACACACATATGTATGTTAAAAATATTCGTAATTTATCTACATTAACATATACCTTCATAGAAATTAAACATTTTTAATTTTGAGAAGAGCTATTGATTTATATATATATCAAAAAGAAAAAAAGTATTCATTACACTTGGTTTCATTAAACCAATTAAATTTTTCGTTACAATTTTCAATACTCACTTATCATGATGCTGAACGCTCGAGTAAAGTATACATTATTTTAAAAGCGTAGTACTAATTAAATTCGAATCACACAGTAGAACTCGGAACCTACGACATCTGCTGGAAAATGAATTTTTACCGATGAAATTTCAATTAACGAAATACATCTTTTCTAATTACGTATCGAAGTCTCGATTACTCAGCTATGCATAAGGACACATTGTACTAACAGCAGCACAGCCAAACTCGGAATCGATTCAACTTTTGCACGGCGCACTGACATTTAAAGTATTTGGTCACATTTCGATGGAACATCAACAGCCGATAATTCAACCATAAATATTCAACCAGCATTCGTGGTACAATTTACTGGTTCAGTTACCCCACAGAGCCATGTCCTATTTTATGTTATTCTTCCCATACAATGCTGCATTCTTTTATCTTTTGCAAGAGTTCGAAAGGGGAAAAATTGGTTTTAAAAGGCCTTCTGAAGTAGAACATCAATATTTCGAACCAAAGAATCGAAGTAAGGAAGATCTATGATTTCAGCTTTTACAACTCCCCGTTTCATTAAGGTAAAAGTGACGCAGAGAGTTAAAGAAAGAATTTGAAAATGGTATTCTCGAACTAAGTAAGATTATGGCAAAGATCTTAGCGGTCTAAGTTGGTTGTTAAATATGTTTCGATGGTTTTCTTTGAAAAGGCAAAAGTGGATTGCAGTTTGTTATAAAAATCTTCAGTAATAAGAAAAAAATGATTTTTATTGTTATATGTAATTGATGTTTTAGAAGTCCCTGATGAGTAATTAATCAGAAATTAAATACTTCATAAAATTCGAAATAAGATCAAGTAATTTTTTTAATTTTATTTTGAAAAATGATTTTTCTTATTGAATCCTTTATAGGTCCCACCAGTGCCATGTAGTAGTTCGAAATTAGCTTTAAGCAGTAGGTACTAGTCTAATATGAATGTAGAGCGTTGGGCGTAGTGCTGACAATCCTTTTCAGTAAAAAAAGTCAGCGCCACGGAGCCAAGTCAGATTTCTACCTATGGTGCTAAATCACAACAGAAGCTACCCCCTTTCCCTTCAATCATGAGACCAGACGGATTCTTTGGACTTGGTCTAGATTTTACTGCCTGTTAAGTAACAAAAACAACAGCAATAACACAATAAAAAATCTGATATTTGTTATATAATATCTTTGAAATGCCCTAAAATTAAATAGAAAAATACAAACATTTAGCCACATACACTTATATTTATTGAAAATTTTCTTAGTTTATCTACATTAACACACATCTTCATAGAAACGAAATATTTTGATTTTGAGAAGACCTATTGATTTATATAATATTCCAAAGCGAAAAAAATAATAATTCATAACACTTGGTTTCATTAAACCAATTAAATTTTTGTTACAATTTTCAATACTCACTTCTTATGATGCTGAAAGCTGGAGTAAAGTATAAATTATTTTAAAAGCGTACTAATTAAATTCAAATCACACTGAAGAACTCGGAATCTATGACATCTGCTGGAAAATGTATTTTTATTGATAAAATTTCAATTAACGAAATACATCTTTTTTAATTACGTATCGACGTCTCGATTACGCAGATTGTACTAACAGCAGCATAGCCAAACCTCGAATCGATTCAACTTTTGCACGGCGCACTTAAATTTCAAGTATTTGGTCACGTTTCGATGGTACATCAACAGCCGATAATTCAACCATAAATATTCACCCAGGCATTCGTGGTACAATTTACTGGTTCAATTACCCCACGGAGCCACGTCGTATTTTATGTTATTCTTCTCATACAATGCTGCATTCTTTTATCTTTTGCAAGAGTTCGAAAGAGGAAAAAATTGGTTTTAAAGGCATTCTGAAGTGGAACATCAATATTTCGAACTAGAGAATCTAAGTAAGGAAGATCTATGGTTTCAGCTTTTACGACTCCCCGTTGCATTAAGGTAAAAGTGACACAGATAGTTAAAGAAAGAATTTGAAAATGGTATTGTTGTACTAAGTAAGATAATGGCAAAAGATCTTAGTGGTAAGTTGGTTGTTAAATATGTTTCTAATAATATTTAAAAATGTTTTGATGATTTTCTATGAATAGACATATTTGGATTGCAGTGGATTATAAAAATCTTCAGTACTAAAAAAAAATAATTTATGGTTATTGTTATACATAATTCATGTGTTAGAAATCCCTGATCAGTAATTAATTTGAAATTCTGTCAAGAACACTCAATGAAGAATCCCATTTGTAATACAACTAAGGAAGGTCTATGGTTTCTGATTTTACGACTCCCTTTGCAATAATGTAAAAGTGACACAGAGAGTTGAATTAAAAGAAAAGAATTTGAAAATGGTATTGTTGTGCCAAGTATGATTATGGCAATGATCTTAGCTGTCTAAGTTGGTTGTTAAATATGTTTCGATGATTTAGATTGAAAATACATAAGTGGATTGCAGTGGGTTATAAAAATCTTCAGTAATGCGGAAAAATAATTGATAGCTATTGTCATACATAATTCATGTGTTAGAAATCCCTGATGAGTAATTAATCAGAAATTCCGTAAAGAATTACATTTGTAATAGAGTATATACTAAAATTCGAAAAAAAGTTCAAGTTATCCTCTTTTATTTTATTTTGATTAAAGTTTTTTCTTACTGATTCCTTCATAGAAACCGGCGGTGCCATGGATGTTTGTAGTGGTTCAGAATCCACTTTAAGCCATACGTCCCGGTCTTCGAAGGGCTGACAATCTAACCTAATCTCGTAAAAAAGTCAGCGTCACAGAGCCACGTCAAACTTCTAAATACGGATGCGCCTTCACAACAGAAGCTGCCTCCTTTCACTTCAACTATGAGACTACACGGGTTCGTGGGTTTGGTCTAGATGTTGCTGCTTACCAAGTGGGAATAATAACAACAACAAGAAGAACAAGAGAAATAAGAATAAACAAGACGATGAAATAACAACAACAACAATAACACAATTAAAATGTGCTACTTATTATATAATATCTTTGAATTGCCCTAAAATCATTAAAACAATAGAAAAGTACAACATTTAACCACACATACGTTCGTGCATATATATTTATACACACACACACACATATATATATATATATAAATGTTCGTAGTTTATCTGCATTAACATACATCTTCATAAAAATTAAACATTTCGATTTTGAGCAGAGCTGCTGATTTACTATACCAAAAAGAAAAAAAAAGTATTCATTACGCTTGGTTCCATTAAACCAATTATATTTTCGTTACAATTTTCAATATTCACTTCTTATGATGCTGAACGCTTGAATAAAGTATACATTATTTTTAAAACTGTAGTACTAATTAAATGCAAATCACACAGAAGAACTCGGAATCTATGACATCTGCTGGAAAATGCATTTTTACCGATGAAATTTCAATTAAGGAAATACATCTTTTCTAATTACGTATCGTCGTCTCGATTACTCAGCTATGCATAAGGACACATTGTACTAACAGCAGCACAGCCAAACTCGGAATCGATTCAACTTTTTGCACGGCGCAACTTAAATTTCAAGTATTTGGTCACGTTTCAATGGAACATCAACAGACGATAACTGAACCATAAATATTCAACCAGGCATTCGTGGTGCAATTTTACTGGTTCAGTTACCCCACGGAGCCATGCCGTATTTTATGTTATTCTTCCCATACAATGCTGCATTCTTTTATCTTTCGCAAGAGTTCGGAAGGGAAAAAAATTGGTTTTTAAAGGCATTCTGAAGTAGAACATCAATATTTCGAACCAGAGAATCGAAGTAAGGAAGATCTATGGTTTCTGCTTTTACGACTCCCCGTTGCATTAAGGTAAAAGTGACACCGAGAGTTAAAGAAAGAATTTGAAAATGATATTGTTGTATTAAGAAAGATTATGGCAAAGATCTTAAGATATAGTAAGTTGGTTGTTAAATATATTTCGATGGTTTTCTTTGAAAAGACATAGTTGGATTGCAGTGGGTTATAAAAATCTTCAGTAATGATAAAAAAAATAATTGATGGTTATTGGTTATACGTAATTCATGTCTTAGAATTCCCAGATGAGTAATTAATCTGAAATTCTGTCAAGAACATTCAATGAAGAATCACATTTATAATACTGTGCATTGAATAATTTATAAAATTTGAAATAAGTTCAAGTAATCTTCTTTTATTTGATTTTGAAAAAGTTTTCTTTAATGATTCCTGTATAGGTTCCCGGCGGTGCCGTGCATGTTTTTAGGGATTTCTGTATTGACTTTAAACACCGTAGATCTTGGTCTAATATGACTGTAGAGAGTTCGGAGTAGGGCTGGCAACCTTAACCAGTAAAAAAAAAAAAAGTCAGCATTACAGAGCCAAGTCATACTTCTACCTACGGATGCTCCATCACAACAGAAGCTGCCCCCTTTTCCCATGCAACCATGATTATTAATCAGAAATATCATCAAAAACATTTTACGAAGAATCATATTTGTAATACAATACATTGAATACTTTATAAAACTCGAAATAAGTTCAAGCAATCCTCTTTTTTTTATTGTGACAAATGTTTTTTTTTTTTTTTTAGTGATTCATGTACAGGTCCCGTCGGTGCTATGGATTTTTATAGTGGGTCGGAATTAACTTTAAACTTTAGGTGCCACATCTAATATAAATGTAGAGTGTTAGGTATATGTGCATTACACATACATCCCAATTAAACTAGTAAAAAAAGTCAACGTCACGGAAAGCAAAAAAGACTTCTACCTACGGGTGCTAAATCCACAACTGAAGCTACCCCGTTTCCTTTTTTCATGACGGACTTGGATCTTATGATGTTGCTTGAATGACTATTAATTATTTTAAAAAGATGAGAAACAAATCAACAGAAGAACTCGAAATTAAAAAATGTTTTTACCTGTTTTTCATAAAATCTTTTAGGAATGCCATAAAACTATTAAAATAATTGAAAAGTACAAACATTTAGCTATACACACATACATATCAAAATTTTCGTAGTTTATCTGCATTAACATACATATTCATAAAAATTAAACATTTTGATTTTTGCAAACAGCTATTGATTTATATATACCAAAATAAAAAAATTCATTACACTTGGTTTCATTAAACCAATTATTTTCGTTACAATTTTCACTATTCTCTTCTTATGATGCTGAAACGCTCGAGTAAAGTATAAGCATTATTTTAAAAGCGTACTAATTAAATTCAAATCACACAGAAGAACTCGGAATCTATGGTTTCATCTGCTGGAAAATGCATTTTTACCGAGAGAGTTTCAATTAACGGTACTTTTTCTAATTACGTCTCGACGTCTCGATTACTCAGCTATGCAAATATGTTTCGTACTAACAGCAGAACAGCCAAAGTGGAATCGATTCAACTTTTGCAAGGCGCGCAAAAATTTCAAGTATTCGGTCACGTTTCGATGGAACATCAACAGCCGATAATTCAACCAGAAATATTCAACCCAGGCATTCAATGGAACAATTTACTGGTTCAGTTACCCCACAAAATTTGAAATGTCGTATTTTTTTATGTTATTCTTCCCATACAATGCTGCATTCTTTTTATCTTTTGCAAGAGCTGGAAAGGGAATAAAAAATTGGTTTTAAAGGCCTTCTGAAGTAGAACATCAATATTTGGAACTTCAGAGAATCAGTAAGGAAGATCTATAGTTTCAGCTTTTACGTCTTCCCGTTGCATTAAGGTAAAGTGATACAGAGAGTTAAAGAAAGAATCTGAAAATGGTATTGTACTAAGTAAGATTATGGCAAAGATCTTGGCGATAAGTTGGTTGTTAAATATGTTTCGATGTTTTTCTTTGAAAAGACAATAAAATTGCAGTGGGTTATAAAAATCTTCAGTAATGTCAAAAAAATAGTGATGGTTATTGTTATATGTAATTCATGTGTTAGAAATCTGATGAGTAATTAATCAGAAATTTTACCAAAAGACATTCAACAGATAATTACTTTTGTATTACAGTGCATTGAATACTTTATAAAACTTGAAATAAATTCAGGTAATCCTCTTTTATTTTATTTTGATAAAGTTTTTTTTAATGATTCCTGTATAGGTGCCGGCGATGTCATGCATATTTCTAAGGGTTCTGAGTCGAATTTAAACTGTAGATCTCGGTCTAATACGACTGTCGAGCGTTGGGAGTACGGATGACAACCCTACCCAGTAAAATAAAAGTCGGCATCACAAAGCCAAGTCAGACCTCTACCTACGGATGCGCCATCACAATAGAAGCTGCCCTCTTTTACTTCAATCATGAGACGACATGGGTTCTTGGGCTTGGTCTGGATGTTGCTGCCTGCCAGGTGGGATAAGAAACAACAACAAGAACACAATTAAAAATGTGCTACGTGCTATATAATATCTTTGAAATGCCATGAAAGTATTAAAATAAAAGAAATCTACAAACATTTATCTACACGCGCGCATACATATTTACACACACACACATACATATATATAGAAATTTTTCGTAGTTTATTCATTAACACACATAGAAATTAAAAATTTTGATTTTTGCGAAGAGCTATTGATTTATATATACAAAAAAAAAAAAAAAAAAAAAAAAAGAATTCATTACACTTGGTTTCATCAAACCAATTAAATTTTCGTTACAATTTTCAATACTTTCTAATGATGCTGAACGCTTGAGTAAAGTATGCATTATTTTAAAAGCGTACTAATTAAATTCGAATCACACAGAAGAACTCGGAATCTATGACATCTGCTGGAAAATGTATTTTTACCGATGAAATTTCAATTAACGAAATACATCTTTTCTAATTACATATCGACGTCTCGATTACTCAGCTATGCATAAGTACAGATTGTACTAACAGCAGCACAGCCAAACCCGGAATCGATTCAAGTTTTGCACGGCGCACTTAAATTTCAAGTATTCGGTCACGTTTCGATGGAACATCAACAGCCGATAATTCAACCATAAATATTCAACCAGGCATTCGCGGTACAATTTACCGGTTCAGTTACCCCGCAGAGCCATGTCGTATTTTTATGTTATTCTTCCCATACAATGCTTCTGCATTCTTTTATCTTTCTCAAGAGTTCGGAAGGAAACAAAATTGGTTTTAAAAGGCATTCTGAAGTAGAATATCAATATTTCGAACCAGAGAATCAAGTAAGGAAGATCTATGGTTTCAGCTTTTACGACTCCCCATTGCATTAAGGTAAAAGTGACGCAGAGAGTTAAAGAAAGAATTTGAAAATTGTATTGTTGTACTAAGTAAGATTATGGCAAAGGTCTTAGCGGATTGCAGTGGGTTATAAAAATCCTCAGTAATGGAGAAAAATGCTGTTTATTGTTATACGTTTCCTGTGTTAGAAATCTCTGATGAGTTATTAATCAGAAATATTGTCAAAAACATTCAACGAAGAATCATATTCGTAATTAAATGCTTTGAATACTTCATAAAACTTGCTAAAACTTCAAGTAATTCTCTTTTATTTTACTTTGAAAAAGTTCTTTTCTTAGTGATTCCTTTATGGTGAAATCGCCACAAAAATTAATAGAATGAGGTCAGGTTTTCAATAAGTACATTGATTATCTGTCTATAGTGCAATGCGATTCGCTCAAAAATGCATTCCCGATTGTCGAAAATTTGAGATAGCGATGCGATTTGCTCTGTAGGACCAGATACGTCCAAGACCATCTTCTCCCTGGTTCTCATTAGATTCTCAATGTATTCAAGGGAACTATAAGGCCAGTATCCTTACTTTATAGATAGATCTCGTAAGCGCATTTGGACTTGCTAACAAATTGTTTATTAGATTCATTAATCACTTTGCACACACGCATATTTTACTGTACTATGTTAAGGCGAATTGAGGGCTAATTGGCTAGCTCTAGTCTTTGATACCACAGGCTTCGGGGTCCTGGTGGTGGTATGGATGTTTATTGGTGGTTTAGGAATCCACAGTTAAACTGTAGTATGTACTTTTGATCATTAAAAAAATAGGTCCCTATCTAATTAGCCAAAAGTGTGCACAAACTGACCTTGGACCAACAAACAAAATTGTGTTATGATTGGTCTTCTTCCACAGCTACTATATAATTTTTAATACATATTTGATGAAGTAACTGAAATGTTATAAACTATGCTTTCAGGTTTAGCATAATTAGGTTCAGGTTTCGAGCATATTGTCTTTTAAATGCAATAATTTTTAAAAGAATTATTAATTTTATATTATTTCCTCATTTAATTTACAGAAATATATAAAATAAAAGTATAACACAATTGATGATAAAGCATATATTTTTTTGATCAAAAGTACATACTATGCTTTTTTTTATTAGTCAATATGCTAATAATTAAGTAAATAGTCATATTACCTTTAAATTTTTGTTACAATAAGAAAAAAATATTTTTTTACAAAAGATATCAATGACATTTTTTCTGATACATGAAAAATTTCTTAACCATAGAGTAATCTTTCTTAACTTATTATTCACTAATCATTTTATGCACATTATAATTAAGTAATTTTAAATTCTACCGAAAAAATCATGTAGTTAAGGAAATATATCACTTATAAACCGAAACATGAAACGTCTAGACTTTAGGATTTTTAATATGGTTATATCTCTGCCTTTTATTATTCTCATGAATAGACAGAAATCGAATACATCGCCAAGCCAAAATATTAAAAAATACTGCAAGTAATTTTTAAGACAGTGTTAATATTATGACACTGCCATATTGTCAGGTAACAGTTATGTGTATAAGTTATTACTAAACTATCAATTAAACATTTAGTCTTTCAAAAAATATGGCAGTTTTGTAGAAATTATTTACCAATATATTTCAAATTGAGTATAAATTAAAGCTTCCACTATCCATAATTTTAGCAGAATAAATCATAATTTAGAATATTTATATATAATTCAAAACCAGATAATTCAAAATGAACTACAGAGCATGTGACTTGATATGGGTCAAACGTTATATTTTAACAACACATAAATAAAATCACGTAAAAATCAATGTTTATTTTAAATAAAACTTTTTGAAATGAACATTGTTGGGCGAGGTTTCACTTATTTTTTTTTTACAACTTCCCTTTTCTGGAATCTCTGCGGACCTCTAACCAGGACAACATCACATCATCATGATTAAAGTTCAACTAAATATTGATTTAATTATATTGATCATTTACTTTACTTAATTTTATCCATCTTTCATTCCATCTCTTCAGGTGTAACAGTTAAAATCGCTTTAACCGTGATTTCGCCTTCGTTACTTTCGTCATCAATCCAATCCAAACCGTCCTTCATTAGTGACTGACTAATGCCTCGGTGCAATTTCGATCCTATCCACCATCCCGCATCTCTCACGTAATTGAGGGGGTAAACCAATCTCGAGCATCTGCAAACAGGTTTATTCCTGAGAGAATACACCCCATCCCCCCCTTAGAACAACCGGGAAGTAAACTTCCTTCTCAGTAATAACGCACCCAAATGTATCCTGGAAATTATGCCGGATACGCTATTCGGGTGCAAACTTCGCAGATATTGAGTGCAAGAACTATTGGAAGCAGTTGTTGCTTGCTGCGGCATCTTCGGACTAGATACTTGGTGTGAATAATGAGGCACGCGGAAATGTTAATGCCGTGTATATTAATCCACGCGTGTTATCCGGTTGTTAGGTGCTTGTTTGTAGTGTTTGATTCTGTAATTATTCGGGTGTGCGATGTCCCTTTCAAAAGTGTTTAATGAAGCTTTTGGATTTAATGAAGTGGATAAATGAATTGTGTTGTCTGAAATAATGTTCAGAATATCTCTCTGAATTGCAGGATATAATATAAAGTTAATATTTAAATTAATGTATAGATAGACGTGAAGATTATTTTTCGTTTTATTTTGAAGTCTCAACACAAATATGGCATATTTGCTTGTACAATAATTGCTGCTGGAATACTTCACTTATGCCTAGAATTTTCCAAATTTGATATATTATTTTGGGTATTGAATATGATAACGTTTCTTGTAAAATTGGGAATACTTCATTCACGACGACATTTATCTTACGTTTGTATATTCTTTTTTAGAAATTCTTGAGCAATTCATTCTTCATGAAGTTATTGATTTATTCAACATTTCTATATTCATATGGCTATTGAATTTGGCCATTCTTGTAGTATACCAATTAATTGCTTCATATATTTCGTGCATTACTAAACATGGGAATATTCCTGAGTTTATTCATCCGTTCTCGAATGTTCACACATTATAAGTTGAAATTTGCCGAGCAGATTTCAATTTTTTATTAATTCTCTTTTGTATTATTTTGCAACTTCACTTTTTTGGAATCTCCGCGGACTTCTAACCAGGACAACATCATATTCACACATGATGGAAGTTCAACTAAAAATTGATTTAATTACATTGAAGATTTATTTAATTTAATTTTATGAATCTTTCAATCCTTCAGGTGTATCAATTAAAATCACTTTAACCGTGATTTCGCCTACCATTAGTAGATAAACAACACCTTTTGCCTGCGAAGCAGCCACACTCTTTCTTGAAACGAAGTAAGTTGCTTTTGCTCAAACCCATTGCAAATGTTATGACATTTTTTAATTATAATTAAAACTAACTAATTAATTAATTAAAAAGTAGAGAAAAACATTAAATTGATAATAATAATTAAAAGGTTGAACAAATGTTAATTTGTATACAATTCAATTCAGATAATTCAAAATCAGAAAATTCAAAATAAACTGCAGAGCATGTGATTTGATATGGGTCAGTCATTATATTTAACAACATATTAATGAAATCACGTGAAAATCAGTGTTTATTTTAAGTAAAACTTTTGAAATGGAAACTTTTCCTTTTTTTGGAGTCGCCAAGGATCTCTAACCAGGACAACATCATATTCACACATGATGGAAGTTCAACTAAATATTTTTTAAAATTGTTTTTAAATTTTTTAAAACCATTTACTTTATTTATTTTAATCAATCTTTCACTCCATCTCTTGAGGTGTATCAGTTAAAATCACTTTAACCGTGATTTCGCCTTCGCTACTTTCGTCATCAATCCAATCCAAACCGTCCTTCATTAGTGACTGACTAATGCCCAGTGCAATTTCGATCCTATCCACCATCCGCGACTCTCACGTAATTGAGGGGGTAAACCAATCTCGAGCATCTGCAAACAAGTTTACCCTGAGAGAATACCCCCCCCCCACCCTACAGAACAACTGGGAAGTAAACTTCCTTCTCAGTATAACGCATCCAAATGTATCCTGGAAATTATGCCGGATACGCTATTCCGGTGCAAACTTCGCAGATATTGAGTGCAAGAACTATTGGAAGCAGTTGTTGCTTGCTGCAGCATCTTCGAACTAGATACTTGGTGTGAATAATGAGGCATGCGGAAATGTTAATGCCGTGTAGATTAATCCACGCGTGTTATCCGGTTTTAGGTGCTTGTTTGTTAGTGTTTGCAAATATTCGGGTGTGCGATGTCCCTTTCAAAAGTGTTTAATGAACCTTTTGGATTTAATGAAGTGGACAAATGAATTGTGTTGTCTGACATAATGTTCGGAATATCATTCTGATTTGCAGGGTATTCATGATATTAATGTAAACTTAATACTTGATTTGAGATATCGACAGACGTGCAAAAGATTCATTTTCATTCTATTTTGGATTCCCAACACAAATATGGCGTATTTTCTTGTACAATTAAAAGTATTAATTGCTGCGGAGGAAATTAAACGCTCAAAACATAAATTCTTCTCTGTTTCAGTAAATGGTTTTGAAATGAATATTTCTAGTGTTGATCGAGGAGATTAATCTGTTTTACTCATTTTTTATTTTACAGCTTCACTTTTTTTTTAGTCACCAGGACCTCTAAATAGGATAACACCAGGTTCCCACACGATAAAATTCAACTAAAAACCGATTTAATTATATTAGAAGATTTATTTTTATTTAGTTTTATCCATCTTTCCTTCCTTCAGGTACATCAGTTAAAATCAATTTAAACCGTGACTTCGCTTATCTCTAGTAGATAAACAACACATTTTTGCCTGCTGGGATTTGAACCCGACACTCTATCTTGAAACGAAGTTGCTTTTGCTCAAAGCCTATTGCAAATGTTATGACATTTTTTGATTATAAATAAAACTAATTAATTAATTAATTAAAAAGTAGAGCAAAAAACATTAAATTAATAATAATAATAATAATAATTAAAAGGTTGAACAAATATTAATTTATATATAATTCAATTCAGATAATTCAAAATCAGAAAATTCAAAATGAACTGCAGAGCATGTGACTCGATATGGGTCAATCATTATATTTAACAACATATTAATGAAATCCCGTGAAAATCAGTGTTTATTTTAAGTAAAACTTTTTGAAATGAAAGTTTCATTTTTTTTTATTTTAGTCGCTACGGATCTCTAACCAGAACAACATCATATTCACCCTTGATGAAAGTTCAACTAAATATCTAATTATATTGATAATTTACTTTACTTTAATTTTATCCATCTTTCATTCCATCTCTTCAGATGTATCAGATTAAAATCACTTTAACCGTGATTTCGCCTTCGTTACTTTCGTCATCAATCCAATCCAAACCGTCCTTCATTAGTAACTGACTAATGCCCGGTGCAATTTCGATCCTATCCACCATCCCGCATCTTCACGTAATTGAGGGGGTAAACCAATCTCGAGCATCTGCAAACAGGTTTATCCTGAGAGAATACACCCCCCCCCCCTACAAATAACCGGAAAGTAAACTTCCTTTCCAGTAATAACGCATCCAAATGTATCCTGGAAATTATGCCGGATACGCTATTCGGGTGCAAACTTCGCAGATATTGAGTGCAAGAACTATTGGAAGCAGTTGTTGCTTGCTGCGGCATCTTCGAACTAGATACTTGGTTTGAATAATGAGGCATGCGGAAATGTTAATGCCGTGTAGATTAATCCGCGCGTGTTATCCGGTTGTTAGGTGCTTGTTTCTTAGTGTTTGATTCTGTAATTATTCTGGTGTACGATGTCCCTTTCAAAAGTGTTTAATGAAGCTTTTTGATTTAATAAAGTGGATGAATGAATTGTGTTGTCTGAAATAATGTTCGAAATATCTTCTGATTTGCAGGGTATTCATGATATAATGTAAAGTTAATATTTTAATTAAAGTATAGACAGACGTGAAGATTAATTTTCGTTTTTATTTTGAATTCCCAATACAAATATGGGATATTTACTTGTATAATAAATGCTGCGGATAGAATTACCCCCTAATATAAATTCTTCATTGGGTAAATGTGAATATAATGTTGTATTCCTCATAGATGGAGAGATGGTTTGGTTTGATGCTCTACGGTCATTTTTTACGCACTTTGGGCTAATTACAGCGGTACCTACACTAACAAACCGAACCGATACCGAACCACTAACAAACATCCATGCCACCGCCTGGATTTTAACCTGAAGCCGGTGGTATCAAAAGCCAGATCACTAGCCAATTGGCCATCAAGCCACCGTAGAAATAGATAAGAAGGGGGCAGCTTCTTACTCTTCTATAATTGATGGAACACCCCCCAGGAAGAAATTTCACTTCTTGCACTGAAGAAGGTGGGCAGTGCCTTAAGGGAGGATTTTTTGAGAACTACCACACATATGCATATCATATGGGAGAAAACCCGGTAAACTCCCAACAGGTAGTCCGACCAACAAGGGAAGATGCTGAACATCCGAAGCGCTATCGAATCTATTCGTTTTGAAGCAGTTTTTACAACAAAAATGCCAGCGGATGATGTTTATTATTAATTGCATTTAAATATCCATTTTCTATAAAAAGTTTTTAAAAAAAAATTTCTTTTTTTTTTTTTTTATCTAAATACTTTAATTAATAGAATTGTTTAATTTTTAGTGTATTTATTTATTTGGATTTTCTGTGTAAAAAATTATACATACTTATTAGATTTGTGAGATCATACGAATTCGCAATCTTGCATAAATGAGAACAAAGGAGCGGTAGAGGTATACATTAAATATCCAAAAGCATTATTTAGATAACGTAAATATAAGATTTTCCCAGAAATGAAAAGTTATTGCTTTCATGTGTGTTGCTGAAGGAGACAGTGCAAGGCGAAAAGCATAATATTAATAAATCTTCAGTATGCGAATTTTAGTAAAAGGTTACCTCAGTTAAACACAAGAAAAAGCAAATTCACAAAAATAAAGATATATATATAATTTTATATATTCAAATATATAAATTTTCACTGTTATGAAAACATTGGCATACATTCCATAATTAATAGATTAATGGTTGTTAAATCATGACATAATTACTTTCAAATCGATGTTGAATTTATACTTTTCTGGCACATAACAATGATGATAAATTCTCAAAAGTATCACAGAATACTCAAGTAAATATTCAAGTCTTTATTGTGAAAACGATGAACAAAATTAATAATTTATTGTTTATTTTTCGCATACATGAGGCACAGTAGTAAGTTTTTAAAGTTAAAACTATTTTTTAAGACTTACTCTCTATATTTTTTGTCTCATTGTTATCATCTTATGATGATTCGTTTTCTATGAAATAATGTATTGTAATTGTGAGTTTCTTGTGTTGTAGTTTTTAATTATATTTTTATTATAAATAAATTTAAATTAAGCATTTTTTTCTAATCTAGTTAGATGTTTAATCTCAGAATCAGAAGGAAATATGTTTAGAGCAATTTTAAATATTATTTTGCCTACAGACTCTCACCCTGAGAGGAAGTATATTTAGCGCATCCTGCGTGTAGTTGAATATCGAGTTTTCGGCTTAGAAATTCTTCCATAAATCTATAACTATCTGTCTTTAAATGTGTTGAATACTGTATGTCTCTAAGAATGAATATTGTATGTGTATGGTGTTTGTGCGTGTGTAAATAAAGCTGTGAGTTCTCCAACTTGTGCCTCAAGTATCTCAACCCAACCTCAGCCAGTTGCAATCTGGTAGCCTAACCTTTACACTACAATAAAATTATTATTTTAATTTTGTAATTTTATACATAAAATATTGCATTTTGATGTTTATATTGAAATGATTTCACTATCATACAAAAAATGTCATGTTAAAAATTTTAAGAATTTAATAAATTATTATAAAATTCTGCCTTGCATGATTATTCACATATGCTTAATACTTTATTCTTTATAACACTGTAACACTTTAAAAGCTTTGTTAATTACAAATGAATTAAAAAAAAGCAATTTAAATAAATCACAGTACCTTGTAAACTTACCTTACATTAACGCCTTGCGAACTCCTCAAAAACAATTAAAATTAATTAAAAGAAAGGAAAAAAAAAGAGCTTACATGGCATTTACGCTTTTTTTTGCCCATTTTTTTCATAATTACAAATTACAGTTCACTTTTCTTTGAATTACGTCTTGTTTCTTTTCACCACTTGCAAGAAAAAAATCGACTTTTTTTTTTTTTTTTTACAAAATTCGACTTTTTAAAAATTCTCTCTTTGGTTTTCCACAACCATTAATTTGAGATTTAAATGAAAGAAAGAGTTGTGTTGACAGCTAATAAATCTTACATCTCTGCAATTAAGAAGATTGTAAGAACGTAATTGAGTTCTTTTAAAACAAATGTTATTTGTGAATTACGAAATGGAAAATAAAAATGTGATAAATGATTCCCAGGCGTGGATTTTCTAACCTAACTTAAAAAAAAAGTTTTTTTTTCATAAGTAAAAGAACAGCAACATTTATCATAATGTTGTAAACCATTTAAAGTGTATTAAATAAGATTAATTTCATAAATCTATTAGAAAATTGTATGTTTTTTTTTTTTATTTTACTTCGTTTTTATTGAATCCTTATAATAAAAACAAACGGAATTTAACTAACTTTAAACTAACCTAACTTTAAAAAAAAACAATTTTTTTTCATAAGTAAAAAAGAACACCAACATTTATCATAATGCTGTACACTATTTAAAAGTGTATTAAATAAGATTCATTTCATAAATCTACTATATAATAACATGATTTTTATTTTACTTCGTTTTTATTGAACCTTATAATAAAAAAACAAACGGAATTTATTTACAGTAAGATGAATATAAATATTAATTTTACTAGATTTTTGTTTATTATTTAAAATATTTGACACGAATTTTTTTTACTTATTGTTTAATATTTTCTTGCTCTTTTGAATTTTTTAATTTTTTATTAGAACTACCGCGCATATGCATATCATATGGGAGAAAACCCGGTAAACTCCCACCAGGTAGTCCGACCAACAAGGGAAGATGCTGAACATCCGAAGCGCCATCGAATCTATTCGTTTTTTGAAGCAGTTTTTTACAACAAAAGATGCCAGCGGATGATGTTTATTATTAATTGCATTTAAATATCCATTTTCTATAAAAAAATTTTTTTAAAAAAATTTCTTTTTCATCTAAATACTTTGATTAATAGAATAGTTTAATTTTTTAGTGTATTTATTTATTTGGATTTTCTGTGTAAAAAAAATTATACATACTTATTAGATTTGTGAGATCATACGAATTCGCAATCTTGCATAAATGAGAACAAAGGAGCGGTAGAGGTATACATTAAATACCCAAAAGCATTATTTAGATAACGTAAATATAAGATTTTCCCAGAAATGAAAAGTTATTTCTTTCATGTGTGTTGCTGAAGGAGACAGCGCAAGGCGAAAAGCATAATATTAATAAATCTTCAGTATGCGAATTTTAGTAAAAGGTTAAACACAGTTAAACACAAGAAAGCAAAATCACAAAAATAAAGATATATATATAATTTTATATATTCAAATATATAAATTTTCACTGTTATGAAAGCATGGGCATACATTCCATAATTAATAGATTAATGGTTGTTAAACCATGACATAATTACTTTCAAATCGATGGTGAATTTATACTTTTCTGGCACATAACAATGATGATAAATTCTCAAAAGTATCACAGAATAAAGTAAATATTCAAGTCTTTATTGTGAAAACGATGAACTAAATTAATAATTTATTGTTTATTTTTCGTATACATGAGGCACGGTAGTAAGTTTTTAAAGTTAAAACTATTTTTTAAGACTTACTCTCTATATTTTTTGTCTCATTGTTAGATCTTATGGTGATTCGTTTTCTATGAAACAATGTATTGTAATTGTGAGTTTCTTGTGTTGTAGTTTTTAATTATATTTTTATTATAGATAATTTATTTTAAGCATTTTTCAAATCTAGTTAGATGTTTAATCTCTCACACCAGAAGGAAATATGTTTAGAGCAATTTTAAATATTGTTTTGCCTACAGACTCTCACCCTGAGAGGAAGTATATTTAGCGCATCCTGCGTGTAGTTGAATATCGAGTTTTCGGTTTAGAAGTGGAATTCTTCCATAAATCTATAACTATCTGTCTTTTAATGTGTTGAATACTGTATGTCTCTAAGAATGAATATTGTATGTGTATGGTGTTTGTGCGTGTGCAAATAAAGCTGTGAGTTCTCCAACTTGTGCCTCAAGTATCTCAACCCAGCCTCAGCCAGTTACAATCTGGTAGCCTAACCTTTACACTACAATAAAATTATTATTTTAATTTTTGTAATTTTATACATAAAATATTGCATTTTGATGTTTATGTTGAAATGATTTCACTATCATACAAAAAATGTCATGTTAAAAAATTTAAGAATTTAATAAATTATTATAAAATTCTGCCTTGCATGATTATTCGCATATGCTTAATACTTTATTCTTTATAACACTGTAACACTTTAAAGCTTTGTTAATTACAAATGAATTAAAAAAAACAATTTAAATAAATCACAGTACCTTGTGAAGTTACCTTACATTAACGCCTTGCGAACTCCTCAAAAACAATTAAAATTAATTAAAAGAAAGGAAAAAAAAAAGAGCTTACATGGCATTTACGCTTTTTTTGCCCATTTTTTTCATAATTACAAATTACAGTTCACTTTTCTTTGAATTACGTCTTGTTTCTTTTCACCACTTGCAAGAAAAAATCGACTTTTTTTTTTTTTACAAAATTCGACTTTTAAAAATTCTCTCTTTGGTTTTCCACAACCATTAATTTGAGATTTAAATGAAAGAAAGAGTTGTGTTGACAGCTAATAAATCTTACATCTCTGCAATTAAGAAGATTGTAAGAACGTAATTGAGTTCTTTTAAAACAAATGTTATTTGTGAATTACGAAATGGAAAATAAAAATGTGATAAATGATTCCCAGGCGTGGATTTTCTGACCTAACTTAAAAAAAAAAAAAGTGTTTTTTTCATAAGTAAAAGAACAGCAACATTTATCATAATGTTGTAAACCATTTAAAAAGTGTATTAAATAAGATTAATTTCATAAATCTATTAGAAAATTGTATGTTTTTTTTTTTATTTTACTTCGTTTTTATTGAATCCTTATAATAAAAACAAACGGAATTTAACTAACTTTAAACTAACCTAACTTTAAAAAAACAAGTTTTTTTCATAAGTAAAAGAACATCAACATTTATCATACTGCTGTACACTATTTAAAAGTGTATTAAATAAGATTAATTTTATAAATCTATTATATAATAATATGATTTTTATTTTATTTCGTTTTTATTGAATCCTTATAATAAAAAAAACTGAATTTATTTACATTAAGATGAATATTAAATATCAATTTTACTAGATTTTTGTTTATTATTTAAAATATTTGACACGAATTTTTTTACTTATTGTTTAATATTTTCTTGCTCTTTTGAATTTTTAATTTTTAACTGAGATAAATAAGTAATACAAATATTGATAAAATTATTATTAAATTAATATGCTTAATTATAAAAATATTATAATAATTTAAATTATTATTAAAATGCTGATTAAATTTAATTTTTTTTATTTAAATGTAAATAAAATTTAAATACAATTATAATTATTAAAAAATAAAAATCAAAATTTGATTTAATCGATAAAATTAATAATTAGATATAATTTGATATTGATAAAATTGTTTTATTTAAATATAATAATAATTATTATTAAAAATTTAATTACATTTTTTATTTAATTTAAATTTTTATTTTAACTTAATTTAAATATTGATTATTTTAATTAATTAAAATTTTTTTATTTAATTTAAATATTGATTATTTTAATTTTAACATTTTCTATTTAATTTAAATATTGATTAATTTAAAATGTATTAAAATAAATTATACTCAGAAATAAATAATGCATATATGCATTTCAAATTAAAAGTAAATCATTTATATTTTCCAAATAAATTATTGTTATTAACAAAAACCTACATCTTATTTATTAATGTTTAATTATGCATATTTTTAAATTAATTTAATCCCAATAAATATTTACTGTGATTAATTACATTTGATTCGAAAATTATCCTATCAAATAATAAAAAAAAAAAATAATTCGCATCCTATCAAATAATAAAAAAAAATAATTCAAAATCAAATAAAAAAAAAAATTAAATATTGATTATTTTAATTTACTTAAAAATCTTTTTTTTTTTAATTTAAATATTGATTAATTTAAAATGTATAAAAAATAAATTATACACAGAAATAAATAATGCATGTATGCATTTAAAATTAAAAGTGAGTCATTTATATTTTCAAATACATTATTGTTATTAACAAAAATCTACATCTTATTTATGAACGTTTAATTATGCATATTTTTAAATTAATTTAATCCCCATAAATATCTACTGTGATTAATTATATTTGATTCGAAAATTAAAAACATTTTGTCGAATATTAGAAAAACTTTACTTTTAATGCTTGGCTGAATTCTAAAACTTTCGAGTTATTTTCCGGAGGTTTTAAAAATATTTTGATAAATTTATTTGAATTATCTAGAAATAAAAGTTTCCAGTTGGAACTTTTAGAAGAGATAAAGTTTAGGTTCCAACGTAATGATGTCCTACAGGGCTGGAAAATAAATTTTTTATTTCATTCGCTACAAAAAAAAAAAAAAAAAAAAAAAAAAAAAAAAATTAAGCTCTATTGAAAAGAATTTTTTTCGTTCACAGATTAGTAAAACTATGTTCGCCAGCTTAACTAAATTTCTTTTTTTTTTTAAATAATTTTTTAGCTTCCTTTTTATCTAAAAAGGATTACGTGTCTATATTTATAATGCTCTTCATTATTAAAATTTTAATATATTTATGAATATATATATATATATATATATATATTCGAGTTCCATATATATATATATAAATATATATATATAATAGCTAAAAAAGAATAACGAAGATTACACTAAATTTTTTGCATGTTTATTAGTAAATTAATGATTTATAATTATATGCAATTCACATTTGAGATAAATTATATACGTATATATAATATATAATTCATCCTCATCTATCTTCATTATTGGCGCAACAGCCCATTGTACGCCAAGGACGTCTGCCTTCTGGCAGATTACAAGACGAGAGATGTTTTCTTTTTTGTCAGGGGCCCAGGGCTTGTCAGGACACGGGCCTACGGTTTAAAGTAGTTTCCAAATCACTACAAACATCCATGGTATCACCGGGACTCGATCCCACCGGTACCACCGGGACTGTAGCTCTGAGTTCCAGAACGCTTGTCACTCGATCGTCAGGCCCACGATATATAATTATTTATATTATAATTATAATTATTTTTTTTTCTAATATAGTTTTTATATTTAGGCCTTCATAAGCAAGGGCTGCACCGACGTTCTTTACCTAGCACTACCCAGGGGGGCGTGTAGCTTGAAGATAAGTTACGGATGTGTGTGGTGCTTGTGCGTGTGCCAATAAAATTGTGAGTTCTTCAACCTGTGCCTCAAGTATCTTAACCCAGCGACACCTAGCTTCGCTGGATTTCTCTAAATGTTTTTTGCATATTTATTAATCATTTTAATGATTTATATATGCAATTCATATTTGAGATAAATTACATATGCATATATAATTTATAACTACACCTATATACATGCAAATATAATTATATAAACGATATAATATATATATGTAATTTATATAAATACATAATTTACCTCAAATATTAATTGCATATAATCGTAAATCTTTAAGTTATTAACAAATATGCAAAAAAAAAAAAAAAAAAAAAAAAAAAAACACACAATTAGAGTAATCCTCTTCATCGTTCTTTTAGTAATAGAAATTAGGAAATCTATTTTAAAAGTACTATCATCTGAAACGGTTTTATCTTAAGTTTAAAAAGCTCATTAGTAAAATAAGTAGATAATTTTTTAGTTCAATAGTAAAAGAGTAAATTAAATTATTTATTAAGGTTTTAAAATAAACGATCTTAATTATTTATGGAAACGTTTGCTATCTTTATGTATCGATTTTTTTTTTATTTTTGCACTCAAAAATAGACAAAAAAAATCCATTGATAAAAGTAATATAATATGCTTATTCAAATTCTTCGATAACCATGATAATTTATTATTTAAAAATAAATTAGTTGTATTATTGCACCCAAAAAAAGATTTCTTTTGAATTACTTTTCCATTTATAAAAAGGAAAATTTAATTTTGTGTTTGAGAAGAGATACAATTGAAATCAATTAATATTACATATGAACCGCAGAAGTATTTTATTCATGGTTCCTTGTATTCGTAACGATAAAGAAGCACGCGATTCAGATATTAGTTTTCCATTGCAAATGTAGCCACTTTATAAAATGTATATGAAAGTTATTGACTCTTTTAATATTTATAGATTATTATTTTACCTTATAGAATCAAATCACAAAGACATTTATGATTATAATTCGACAAAAACAATATTAAGGATTAAATGATACAATTTGTTAGGGCCAGTCATTTATTGAAAGAAACATAATTTAATTATCGGACTGTTAAAATGCATTAAAAATAAAGAAAGATATAGATAAGTTGAATTAAAATGTTTTTAGAATGAAGGATTATAATTATTCGCATTTAAGTATTTAAATTTTTTTCTTTAAAAATAAACTTTAACCATAAATAAATATTAAGACATTGTGTAAAATATTTTCCTGTAAATTAAAAAAAAAAAAAAATAAGATGATATACCTTTTTAATTTTTTACAAGTAACGACTAAAATATGTTAATATAAATAGTAACTATTATGTCAAAAATAAATAAATATTAAATTTAATGTTAAATATGAATATATAATAGTTTCCACCAAAAATTACGGTTAGGAGTTTTTTTAAATATCTTTAATATATAATAATTGATATATATTTCATAGAATGTAACATATGTTATTTATAATATAACTATTTAGACCATAAGTGACTGGTAAAAATTTATTAATTTTTTAGAATTGTTCAAATTTTTAGTTTAAAATAGAAGTTTATAGATACAATCATTGAGTTTAATTTGTAATCACATTTGCTGAAATGAAATGCAACAATGAAAATACTTATTGCGAAATGTAGCTATTAAAGCATTCACTAAAATAAAATATAACAACAATAAAAATTCACTGAAATAAAATATAACAATAAAAAATACTTATTCAAGGGAAATGTAGATATTAAAGCATTCACTGAAATGAAATGTAACAATGGAAACACTTTTGAACTGAAATGTATCTATTAAAGCATTCATTGAAAATAAATGTAACAATGAAAACCCTTATTAAATAAAATGCAGCTATTGTAACATTCACAGAAATGAAATGCAACAATGAAAACACTTATTGAAGTGAAATGTAACTATTACAGCATTCACTGAAATGAAATGCAACAATGAAAACGTTTATTGAAATGAAATGTAACTATTAAATCATTCACTGAAATGAAATGGGGCAATGAAATTTTGAACTGAAATGTATCTATTAAAGAATTCACTGAAATGAAAACAATGTTTATTGAAATGAAATGTAACTATTAAATCATTCACTGAAATGAAATGTGGCAATGAAAACACTTTTGAACTGAAATGTATCTATTAAAGAATTCACTGAAATGAAATGCAACAATGAAGAACATTTATTGAAATGAAATGTAACTATTATAACATTCACTGAAACGAAATATAGCAATGAAAACACTTTTGACGTGAAATGTAGCTATTAAAGAATTCACTGAAAGGAAATGTAACAATGAAAACATTTATTAAAATTAAATGTAGCTATTAAAACATAAACTAAAATGAAATGTAACAATGAAAATCTTTATTGAAATGAAATGTAACTATTAAACCATTCGCTAAAATGAAACGTAACAATGTAAAAAATATATGAAATAAAACAGCACAACTTATTATTAAAAAGATATTCATTAAAGAATGATAGGCTAGACCTTTGATGGAAGTTAGTCGTTTTTCGATATTTTCGGTGAGCTAAAAGCTGCTTGTCACCAAACAGAACTATTGGCTCAAAATAATAAAAGGAACAACAACCCTAATGTTATATAGAGCAATGTAGTTGATGAAATAAACAGATTACTAGATTTGGCGATATAGTGTCACATTAACCTTGAAAAGTGTTCGTGGTTTTCCGCTAAATGAGTCTGAAGGGACTTTTTCCCATCAGCTTTATTAGTATCTTAAGGTTACACATGGATATTTTCTTAGCTTTTTGCAGATGGAACATATAGTTATACGTAAAAAGTTTCTAAGAAAGAATTCGTTTCTTTTTTTTCTCTATATTAGTAGTTTTGTAAGCCCTTTCATTTCTATATAATGTTAAATATGCTTCATAATTATCGTATTAGCAAATAATGACAGATACCAAACTTTTTTTTTTTTTTTTTTGTTCTAATGCAACTGACAAACATTTAGATAGTTGTCTAGGATGCCTTAAGGCAAGCGCTGCATCGATGTTACTCACTTAGCACAACCCAGGAGGTGCGTGTAGCTTGAAGATAAGCTACTGACGCGGAGTAACAATACCCCGCAACGCCCTACGATCATGTTAGACCGGAACCTACGGTTTTAAAGTGGATTCAGAACCACTACAAACATCAATGGCACCGCCGGTACTCAAACCCGAAATCTGTGGTTAGAGCTCTAGCACTCGGTCGTTCAGGCCCCACAGATACAAACTAATAGAATTAAAAAAATAATGGAAACTTCACCCAAAGAGAGATATTGCGGATAATGAAAAAAATCATTCATATAGCCTAATTTCAAAAGAATCATATTAATTTTTTTAATTTAGTGTGCTATATTTCATTACAGAAACGTAAGGTGTGGCTTAAAGTAAGTCCATTTAGTGAATAAAGATTCTATAAATAACAGAAAAAAACTTACATTATATTGATTTATTAAAAAAATATATAAACATTCATAGTAGTAGAGATTAACCCTCTCTATCTGCAGTTACTTATATCCATTGTCTCATAATTGGCATTATGAAATTGCAGCAAGAAAAAGTAGACAGAAATTTAAAACACATTAACCCCATTTAAGGTAGTCATTACGATTTGGAAAACGAGAGAGATAGCATAATCAATTTTTGAAAAGTCGTGCGATGTTCTGGCGCTTTCCGGAAGGTGTCGCTCCCCACACTTTTCCCCTACTAAAAGGAGTGGAGGGAGTTATGTTCTCACTCGGATGCGGGAAATGTACAGGAAGATCTCTCTTCTGCCTGCTCTCCTTAAGTAGCGCACAGCTCTCGCACGTGATTGGCCGGCAAAATGCTTTATTCACATAATCACAGGAGGAGGAATTTGCACTGAGAGGTAAGTAAGGTGTAATTTATATATTTTTTTCCGAAATGGTTTTTAGTTTTAAATTTTTTCTAGGTATTTATTTATATTCGATATATTTGTGATTTTGAGTCTAATAAAATGTGCTGTATTTAAAAAAGACAAACAAATTTGACACTCTTATTAAAAGTAAAATAAAATGATAAATTAAAGTCAATATTAGTAAATATGATTTTTAAATAATTAAAAAAAAATTTATCCTTTTATTAATGTTACAATAATAGTCATATAATAAATTATAAAGATCTTAAATAACCATTATTATTAAATTTATTAAGATTTTTTATTTTTTATTTTTTTTAAGCAATGACAATTTAAATCAATAAATGGCACAAAAATGAATGATTTTTAAGCAATTTTAAAAATTTGTCCTTTTTATTATTGTTACGATAATAGTGATATAAGAAGTTGTAATGATTTTATTATAAATTATTTAAAGGATTGGAAAGTTCGTAAAATCTTTAGTTATTAAACTAAAAATTAAAAAAAATAGTCATTTAACGTGGCACTAATTAAAAAAAAAACATTTCAACAAATAAAAAAAAATATTCAAAAACCATATCATTCAGGACTTTATCTGCAAATGCAATGCAATTCACATATTCTGTTGTAAACCTAAGTATATTTTTAAAAATGAAATTAAAGAATTCTATTTGAAAGAATCATAGGTTTCAGATAATCAATATTCGAAATAAAAAAATGCTTTGATTTATGAATTTGTAAGACTTAAGTAAATTTAAGACTTAATTTTTTAAGTCTTTTCAAATTTGTAAGACATAAGTTATATTTCATATGGCATAAAATAATATTAAAATTGACTTCATAAGTAATTTCACTTACTTAAATATATTTTAACTTAATAATAAATTATTAGACTAATGCATTTTAATGCAATGCAATGTAAAACAATGTACTTTTGAAAAGTTCTGTTATACAAACACACTAGTGTTTGTGTTTGTATAATATAACTTTTCAAAAGTACATTATTTCTTTTATTAACATTTACACATTTTAAAAATAATTTTGCCCAACTGGAAATTCTGGAAAGGAGTGCAAAATAAAAATTTTTTGTTTTGTGTTTGTGTGTGGTTAAAATTAACCTACTTTTGTATAAAATTGTTTTTGTCAATTAAACTAAAATAATTTATAAATTATAACATTAAGAATCCATATATATATATTTATATACGCGAAATACAATATTGGTTAATAACCTAATATCAATTATACAATATTAATTAATCACAATGGAACTCATTAGGAATATACTGAAATATTTTCATCGCATTTTTTTCTATATATCCATTACATACAAGATTTAAACATTTGAAGAATAAAATAATACTTAAATAAAGGAATCTTTCTAAATCTTAATAATGCGTCATAGTTATTTTCTTTGAAAATAATTTTTTTCATAACACATACATAAATAATATTTGAAGCTGCCAAGTTTTAACTTGTATTGACATTCAATATTGTCATAACAGAATAATTACATTTATAATAATTTAGTAACAAAACTTTGTTCTAAAATAGTATCAATAATCGTATAAAATAGTATCAATAATCAATAAAAGATTAAAAAAATCTAAATAATTATTCTATGACTTTCAACGTTATAAAAAAAATCTCATAAGAAATTCATTTTTTAAATATAAGTTATTATTATTATCTATATACATACGCCTAATTTTTTTTATCCAATTTTTGATAAATTTTGAAGATTAAGATATTAAAATAATTAAGTGAGCATAATCACATGTGTATTTAATTAACCCGAGTTTGCTTATTCCTAATCGTCTTGAAAAATAATTAGATAATCATTAGATTAATGCTAACAATTTATAAAATTAAACTTAAATGTTTCGCATTTTTTTACAATTAAGTAATGAAGAATTAATTGCGTTAATGCAAAAGATGTGTATAAAATATTTTTTTGTGGTGAAAAAGGAATGTCTTTTAATTTTTGACAAATAAAATTGCTGTTTCCATTGTTCAACCATACATCTTAGAAGAAAATAAAAGTTCAAGAGCTCCGAAGAAGCAATTTTTTTGAATTATAAGACAAAGAGTTGAGAATCAAATTAGAAGGACTTTCACAAAGTTAAGTAAACTATAGTTTTTACAGAATGAAATAAATGCGTTTTCCTAGTGTCTGAATAAAAAAGAGAACAATAGCATATAGTTTAACTTTATTGCTCTCGCTTTCAGTGATCTTAATGTTTTCTCGTAGAAAAGATCTTTTTCTGGCACAATACAATGATTAGATTGTTTCTGACTTTACATCATTGTAACACGCAATTCAATGTGAGCCCAAATCTGACAAAGTTTCTGTGTTTTCAAACTTATTTTTACATTGTCTTTCTATATTCATTTTTATTGCCCCTTTACTTATTGTTACAGAATAGAAAGTATTATAAGCATTTTATTACGTTTTCCGGTGCACTTACTGCACATTGTTTCTTCTATAAGAATTTTTTGTTAACATTTCTCTTATTTAATTATAATAGAAAGAAACTTGAACTATCAAAAAGCACTCCAAAGAAAATTTTTTTATTCCTAATGGAATGTTTACAGAACAACAAATATCATAAAACAAATACAAGAACAAGATAGAAACAAATGAATCCATCAGTTAATCCATTCAACTTAAGTCTTGCAATCCAAAATCCAATAACGCTTCCATAAAAAACAGGAGGCAGTGCAGAATAGGAAGCAAGGTGAGATACGTCCATTTCTTCCAGGTTATCACAGAGGAGACAGAGAGGGTCAGGAGTTTTAATTCTGAGCAATGTTTGCTGAAGTCAATCGTGACCACAGAAAAGCCGTAGAAATACCACTGATGATAATGGGACAAACCACCTGCGTTCCACTGCATGAGTCTAAGAAACTCACACTGAGAGACAGACTTAAGGTTGTGTTTGTAGATCATTTTGCCGTATTAAACGTTGTCCGGAGTGTACCACGAGAAAGTAGATCTACGTTGCACTTCTATTCCAACGAAATAATTTTATTAATATTTTCTTGCAAATTAAAATAAATAACTTCATTAAGAATAATTTTTTATAAGTAACGGTATAAAGAGCAATTGATTTTATTTATAAGAATACAGAAAAAGATGGTTGTGTAAGCTCATTCACCATTATTTAAGGATTTCACGGATTCTAACCATATTTTCATTGTATAGTATGCAGGTTGAGCAACCAGTTTGTAACTGGATGGGGTTGGGGTTGAGATACTTTTGAGGCACAGGTTGGAGAACTCACAGCTTTATTTACACATGCAACAAACATCACTCACGTACAATTAGAGATATACAATATAGAAAATTAGATTTAAAGGCAGATAATTATAGATTGTGGAGGACTCTGCTTCTAAGCTGAAAATCCGAACCTAGGGATGCGTGCAAGGTGCCCGAAATATATTTCTTCCACGGGGATGAGTCTGTTTCCCCGTGGAACTGACCTTTTCTTCTGAACGCAACAGGGGACCCTCTTGCTAGTGGGTAGGAAGAAGCAGGGTTACAGCTGTAAATTAAACAAGATAGAAAGTGTTTTTTTCTTTATAAATAAGGAAAAAGTAAAAGCCTTCTCAAAAGACTTAAAATGTTAATCGTTATTCACTTTCATATCGTATGGAAAAACCTTGAAAACTCAACAAACAGTTATTTCGGTACAAAATAATTCATTGAGAACTAATAGCCCTGAACGTGTAGTTTCATACCACTGAGAATCGTTCAATCTTCTTCGGTTTTCAGAGCTATGACATATGTCATCCGCACGATAAAATCTGATGTAGAAATATTCATGGTCCATGAACAGATTCATATCGGTAGATTTCATGGGCAACACGAGTGTATGGAAGAGCGTAAGCCTGTTTCTGATGTAGTTAACAGTGGTGTCTTAACACTGTAGTTGTCTATTTGCATGCCTAAATGGATAAAAGGATATAATTATATTTATAGCATCAATTAAATATATGCTGCATATAAATTTCTAATAGGGTATAAATTTATTGCAAAATCATTTATATTTTATTGCATGAACTGTAACATGGTTAATAAAATGTAAAATGAACAATTGTAATATGGGTGAGTCGTTTGAAAATGAAGAAAATGTGATGCAAGTTATAATAGCTTTTAGAAAATCCTCTTGATTAGTAGATCTCTCCAAAGAGATATGATAAGTGGCCTTTAATTAATATAATTTTCTAAATTTTCTAACTGGAAATACATTTTTTGGAACAATATATATTTTACTGTATGAATTTTAACTTCGTTAATAAAGTGTAAAATAAACAACTGTATTATGAATGAAAGTGGAATTGAAGATGAAGAGTATGTGAAATAAGTTATAATAACTTTAAGAAAATCCTCTTGATTTACAAATCTCTGCAAAGAGATGTAACAAGTGCCCATTAACTGCAATTCAGGGAAATATATTAGTTGAAGATTAGTTATTTAATAACCTAAATACAAAAATTGCAACTGAATTAAGCATTTCTCCACTAGAACGAGTTGTATTAGTAATGTATTTGATGTAATCATGATTATTAGCTTTCATTAGATTACTTTAACTTGTTATATTCTACCTGCTATAGATGAGAGTTAAATAACTGACTCAATTAAAAAAATACTGCTTTTATTTTGAAGTCATACATAGAAATAAAAAAAAAAAAAAAAATATAATGCAGAAAATCGTTATTATTTCTTAATCCTGATAAAAAGAAAATTTAATGTAAAATTAATTTAAAGAAATTATAATTATTTAATTTGCATTTTACAATCAAATTACTTAAATAGTTTTGAAAAACTTATTACTTTAATAAAATTATTTATCATTATAATAATTGCATTTTAAAAATTATATCTATTACACACTCTCACAAATAAAACGCAATGAAATATTATCAAATCACAATGTAGAAAGGATAAATAAATTAAGAATACATGTACTCCAAAATGACGTTCACACTATTACCTTTGTAAACTTAATGAATTTATGCGAATGAATAACTATAATAATCTTTCCAACTATAATGGATGTTTCTTTTTTTCTAAAAGTGTTAAGTCCGTGCATTCAAAACTTAGTAATTTAATCTTCGAAAAAAAGTTAAAATCATGTTCAATTGAATTGTTTTTTAAGTAGATGGATGTTAGACTAAATCAAATAATTAAATTTACAAGATGGTTAATTAATCAATTTTAGCATACACTACATTACACAGCTTCATCTCTTTCAACCTGGCAAAGAAAAAAAAATAGATGGTGCAATATAATGCAATTTTAAGTCAAGATAAAGTTGCATTCAGGCCAACTGTATTCCTACATATTTTTTTTTTCCAATGGTGGGGATTACCAATGGCGGGTGTTTTCTATTCCATGTAACGTTGCAGGCTCTTTCAAGCCACAAAGACGACAGTAGGGACATATAGAGCTACCTATTATTTGACATTTTTAAAAAAAAATAAGATTACAATATTAAATTAATTATAACATAAGTGTTTATTATAGCAGTTTGAAGTTCAGTCAAAGAGGTGATCTCTTATGAATAGCATTAGCTACACAGAAAATTGTTAATTTTAAATTGTTTAAAATGTAATAATTTGTGAAAATTATGTAACCAGCTCGTTGATATGACCCAAAATTAAAGGTTTGATAGTTTAAATAATACTCCGTAAATAATATAATTTAGCTACATAAAGCAATCATTCTTATCCAAGCATTACGATTTTTTTTTTTACCTTCAGTTAAAGAATATAATAGTGTTAGTTTGAAAAGTAAATTGAAAACTAATACTATAAATTTTCTAACTTATTATTTTTTTTTACAATAATTTCACTATCGCTGCCAGTCAGTTTTTAATTGCGGAGCTATTTGGGTGGCGAGAAATCTGATGGCAATAAAAATAAGGTTTTGATTTAATTAAAAAATAATTAATATATTTTAGGAGAAAACTTTGGCTACGATTTATTGCAACAAAGCAATAAGTTCAGATAAAAAATAACTTAAAAATGTTACTATTATGTTGGATTTACTTTCATTTTTGGGGATCACTTTACAACACTTAAAGGAAACTAAAGTCTTTATCGGTTTGGAGCTGTTCCAGACAATCATTAAATTGCGTTTTATTAAGCCATACCACTTCAAAACTTTGAGCACATAATTTATGTGTTTTTGATGGTGTGTATTGTTTACGCATCTCGAATTAAAATGCATAAATCAAATATAGCTAGCATAAAACTTTTCAGTGCGATTTAAAACAACACAAAGCAGGAAGAGTAAATGAAAAGATCTTTAGTAGACGTAGTATATCAAGGATGCTCGATTATTTTTATTAAAGCTAAAATCAAACCGACGACAGCTTAGAAAATGTAACAGAGATGTTTAGTGAAATTGTTTATTTTAAATTGCTGAATATGTAATAATTTGATTATTTAACTAACTCGCTGATATGACCCAGCGTTGATTGGTTACAAAAAATAAGACATTTTTAGTTTTAGTAAATTTTATTAAGAAAAAAAAAATTGTACAAAATTAAAAGATTGAAAGTTTAAATAATACTCCTTAAATAATATAATTTGGCTAAGTAAAGCAATCATTCTTATCCTAGCATTCCCAAAATTTTTTTACTTTCAGTTAAAGAATATAATAGTGTTAGTTAGTGTTCTAGTAAACCAAACAAAATTATATATATATATATAATATTTCAAATTAAAGTAATCATTACAGGCATCTATCTCCACAATAAGACTTAGAACTGACATTTTCTGTAACTTTCGAAATTAAAACCAAGAGCCCAAGACTTCAAGCGAAATTTGAAGATCTTGTTGGAATAATCCAAGTAATTAATGGCAGCGCTGCTCTTTGAACACCTGACCCCTCGGTTATTTAAGAGGTGACCTGACATGTAGGTGTGGTACAGGAATATTCAAGTTTGAGTATGGAGCTATAGAGCACCATGCCGGACTATTCCACTGCAGCGTCTGGAGCATTCTGTGTAAAAACAACACGCACCCGTAAAAATTAGTATTTTTGAACATGCTACATTTGTAGATGTATGTTGATTAATAAACCGCATATTCACTTACGTAGTGTACTTTCAATTTTGATGTTTTCTGTGGGCACTACTGTTCTAGTACATAATTTTTGGGCCTGTAATGCTATGCGATTCTGAGTCGTCTAAGTATACTCTTCTAAAAGGTTGTAAATCTGGTGTTAAGCCATTTTGTACTTATAACTTTCGGGATGACTTTATCTATTAGAGGTTCAGCTGTTTCTACAAGTGGATAACATCAACACATCCATTATTTTAGCAAATTTTATTTTTATTGTGCACACTTTTCAGAGTAGATTTTAACCCCTGGGAGCAACAGTTCATTTAGCAGTCAGGTTGTCCATCTGGGATTCCAAATGAAATCAAGTTTCATAACACGATCAAAGACAATCATCGTTACTCTGAAGGACTTTCAATTTCCAACTATTTTTGTTCTTATACGATGTCTTATACGCTCTCATATATGATCTTCATTTCTATACGTACACACTGCCTCTCGTTATTACATATTTAAAATAAATTTATCTCCCTAATTGTCAAAAAATCTTTTAGTGTCAATAAAAGCTTTAAACCTCAGAATTTTCTTTCAAAGAATAAAATTTTCTATTCCTTTAAGAACTAAATTCAAGGAAGAAAATGGAAGGGAAATTATCTTTCTCATTTTCAAAAAATGCAATCCGTTACTATGCAAAAAAAACCCTCCCTCAAGATTTTTGGAATTTTCTGTATAATCTTTTAACATTTTTGATGCCAATCTCGCCCCAGTATGTTGTGTAGCGTTGGCCATAGAGAAGAGCCAATCATATCCCAGCGCGTGGTGTAGTGTGTTATCTCATTACCGAGTCACGCATTCACGAAATTAGAAAAAATTAGAAATTTTACATTGGTTAATTGATTATAATTATATGTGGTTTTGACTTTATAGCTTTATTAGTTAATGAAAAAAATCTTGTAATATGAATTGTAGAGAAGATAGTTTAGCAAGACCTTCATGCCCTCCTAAAAAGAAAATTGCACGATGAAATTGCAAATTTGTTGGTTAAGCTTTCAAACGAGCACCCAAATGACATTAGTTATGACAGTAATGAAGAATCAATTCTTCCCTAAAGTGTCGATGATATTTCGGATTCCGAAGACGAAGAATTGCAAGACTTGTAAAAGGCGACACGCCATCAGCATGATTCCATTTGGTGGGAAATATAATTTGGGAAAATGACCCTACAACAATAGAACAATTTCCTTTTTCAAAATCA
This sequence comes from Caerostris extrusa, assembly GCA_021605095.1. Taxonomy (NCBI): domain Eukaryota; kingdom Metazoa; phylum Arthropoda; class Arachnida; order Araneae; family Araneidae; genus Caerostris; species Caerostris extrusa. The sequence continues at coordinate 21,651 of BPLR01004102.1, read as the reverse complement.
GAGTGTTTGTTGAAACCTGTTTCAAGCGTCAATCCAAAAGATTAATTTTACTATTTTTTCACTAATACATCTTCGATTCTTTGATGAAGTAATAGCTCAAACAAATGGCTATGCTCAGCAACAACAAAAAACCATTCAACATTAGAATTCTTAACAAATCAACATTCTAGATTAATTGCTTGGAAGGAAACCACAAAGGGTGAAATATTGGTATTTGCGGGATTAATCTTACATATGGGAACTATAAGAATAAACAGCATTCAAGATTATTTGAAAATAGATTGCAGTTTTTGGCATGTGTATTCTCATATAAAATGGTAAAGGAATCGTTTTCTTTTATTGCTATTCTCTTATTTGCTATCCACAAATAAAATGTTTAAAAATATTGTTTTCATTACTAATATCATTGCAACCAACTTATACTAAGTGAATTATATGAAATATTTGTTAGTGATAAAGTATCACAAAAAATTAATGCATTTTGTCACTTATTTTTTATTTTGCTTCATTTTGTACATATCACTCTCCAGCGTATAATGTGGCATTTAGGAAATAATTTTATCTGAAGTGCCTATCATGCTCTAGTTCTTTAGCAAAATATTCCATCAGAAAGGCCTAAATATTACTTAGTAATCAGTATGATGCACTCAATCAAGTTTTATCACCACTACTCAATCATATCCGTTATAAAAAGTAAGTGGCCTTCTGGGAAAACCTATTTTACGGTGGGGCATTAACTATCAACACTAGCTCACGTGACCAAGAGCGAAAGAGCTAATAAATGAACATGATCAATAAGATTAAAAAATTATAAGCATTGACATAAAAAAAGTCAGATTATAAATAAAATATCGAATTACATTTATTTTCATAAATTTCATTAAATTAATAAATTAACATTTATTTTAATTAATTATTAACATTTATTTTCATAAATTTTTAATAAATTAAAATAATTTAAATTTTATTTCCATAACTATAAATAAAAATTATTTTCATTAAGATAAATTACAAATATTTTCATAATTATAAATAAAAATTATTTTCATTAAGATAATTACATTTATTTTCAAATAAATTAAAATTTATTTTCATTAAGATATTGAATTACATTTATTTTCATAAAATTTAAATAAATTATTAAATTATTACAAAATACATTCTGCCCAACACAACTTCATTTTAGGTGCATATAATTAATTTAAAACAGATATAAAGCTTCAAAAACAAACTGTCCAAACTTCATATCTTAACCTTAAAAAGTTTAATACCAAACATAATTCCCGTAAATGATATATTTCAATATCATTAAATATTTCATTTAAACTTTTTGTAAAAACTCTTTTAAAATAAAAGGATCAGTAATGTATATAAATTTACATTAATATAAATAATGGGATTTTGTAATATAATATATTTTAGTATAAATAATGTACTAAAAATAATCTGCATACATTATTTACACATTTTAGTATCGTTGATATAATTATTTACATATTGCTCTTTATTTTAATAAAGAAAAATCACGAATTAAATACTAATAATTTGTATATTTTAATTTTCAGAAACTAATAAGAAACGAATAATTTTTGCTTATGTTTATTGGAGAAAATTAAAATATATTTTGTAAATTTTGTCCCCATTTTATAGCAAAATTCAATTAAATTTTTAAAATAAATTTAGATATTATTTTACTAGTTTTAGAAATATTGAGAATTTAATCTTTATTTGCAATATAAGTTCAATTAATTCACTGTTGTTTTAATATTTACTTAGAAGAACGATACCTTCTGGTTTTTCCCATTCCTCTTTAATTTAACTCTTGAGAAACAAGGTACCGAAATATAATTATGTAGTGTGCAGGTTGGGAACCAGATTGTAACTGGGTGTAGTTGGGTTGAGATACTTGAGGCGCAGGTTGGAGAACTCACAGCTTTATTTACACATGCACAAATACCACACACATACAATTAGATACATACAATATTAAACACATTTAAAAGATAATTATAGATTCGTGAAAGGGTTCCACTTCTAAGCCGAAAACTCGATATTCAGCTATGCGCAAACTTCCTTTAAATATACTTCCTTTCCGGGAGAGAGTCTGTAGGCCAACTAATACGCAATGCTGCGCTAAATATACCATTTCTACTGAATGCCAAAAGGAAGGTGCTTTTGCCAGTGAATAGCAGGAAGCACGTATATATATATAATTTTTTTTGTTTCTCTATCATTTCAAGCAATTATAATTAAAAATAAAATTAATACAGTATAAATTTTATGTAGTGCCTTTAATTTACTTTATTTGAATTAATTTTAGCTATTTTTTTTAAGATTTTTAAAATTTGGAAAATACCAATGCTACTGATTCTACATGTAACACGATAACAGTACAATAATGTATTATTCTATACTAGTCATAATATCAAAATGTAATTTTGAATTATGTGTTGTAAAATTATCATACAATGATGTGTTGTAAAATTGTCATGTAATGACAATTCCATATAATAGACATGCTATAATTATTGATTCAGGGAAGGATTCCACTTCCCTGAACCAAAAGTCCGATATTCAGCTACAGAAATATTCCAGAAATATACTTCCTCTGCTGATGAGAATCTGCAGGCCAACTTATACGCAGGATTGAGTTAAATATATTTCCTCTCGGGATGAGAGACTTTAAATTAAACGTTTCTCAACACAAGCGCGTGGTTGCGCTGTGCTTCTTCTCGGGTGAGAGTCTCGAATCCAATTGACTATTTCTCCTGAATGCCAAAGGAACGCTCAATGCCAGTGTATATAAGGAACCACATGCTACAATTATAGTTTTTGTTAAAGATACCATGCATAAAAATTTGCTATATATATTTAAAAAGTGGTTGCAAGCAATTAAAATATAATTATATAAGTAGAAACGTTTCAATTCAGATGTAGCTACTTAAAAATTATTTAAAAACATTTTTAATATAATGTTACTGTTATAGTTAGAGAAACATTATTTTTAAATTAGTGAATATTTGTCGCCCACAAAATCAAAATTAATAACTCATAGGTTTAAACTAACATATTTATTTTACAACGATAGCAATAATTTAAGAATTCAAATGCATAGAAGATCGAATATATGAGAAATGAAATTTAAGTTCATGCTTTTCTTTAATTTTTATTAAATAATAGGTACAGTGGAGAGAAACTAAATCAAAAATTTTGTCTCATTTTCATATCTAACAATTTTTGGTAATAACATTTTATTAATTGTATGATTAACGGGCAGGCAATTTGAAAATAGTAATTATGTCCCTAGGTGAAAATCATAAATTTTAATTTTGTTAAAAGTTATTTTATGAACTAAAATAGTTAAATGGAAAAATTCGTTTGCTAGATATGTTCGTATTAAAATATTAATCAGAGCCAAAATGTCTGGAAATGCTTTAACTAAAATACCTAGTTAAAATCATTTAAGAAATCTATCATGTATATTTTATGAGTTTTTCTAAACAGAAAAATATTGATAATTCTGTTGAGTTTTGCTGAATTTTTGAACATGTTTGACGTTTTGGTTCTGTATTATTCAAATAATTAAATTATATAATAAATTTATTTGTTTTTAAATGTAATTCAAGTGTAAAAAAATATTGCCAACATACCTCAAAATGTCTATTATAATGTCCTTCACATAAAATCTTTAAATTCAATATGTTAACTTCAACAAATAAATTCAGTATCATAATTCATTCATAAATTTATCTTTAAATGTCTATTTTATAAAAAAATTTCAATGACTTCATTTTCTTGTTATACCAATAGTTATATTGAAACAAACCAGGGAAAATATATTTCATTAAAGATTATTAACAGAAACAGTAATAAATTTAATTTATTTTTAAATGTAAGTCAAGTGTTACATATATTGCCAACATGATTCAAAAATTAATGTTTGTTATTATATTCTTCACATAAAATCATTATTTTCATTATTTTAGTTTCAATCAGATAAATTCAGTATCATAAATCATGAATAGATTTGTCTTTAGATATTTATTTTATTAAAAGATTCAAAATTCATTTTTGTTATACCAATAGGTATATTAAAACATATCAGTGAAGATATATTTTATTAAAGATTAGTAATTGATTATTAAATTAAAAAGTAATAAATTTAATTGTTTTTAAATTTAATTCAACTGTTAGAAATATTGCCAACATACCACAAAAATTAATATATATTATTATGTCTTTCACATAAAATCATTAAATTCATTATTTTAGTTTCAACATAAATTAAGCATCATAAATCATTCATAGGTTTATCTTTAAATATTTATTTTATTAAAAAGATTCAAATAAATTTATTTTTCATATTATATTAGCAGATATATTTAAACAAGTCAGTGAAGATATAATTTATTAAAGATTAGCAATTGATTATTAATTTAAGAAGTAATAAATTTATTTATTTTTAAATGTAATTCAAGTGTTAAAAATATTGCCAACATATAATTAATATCTATTATTATGTACTTCACATAAAATCATTAAAATCAATATTTTAATTTTAATAGATAAATTCAGTATCATAAATTATTCACAGATTTATTTTTAAATATTTATATTATTAAAAAGATTAAAATGAAACCATTTTCATGTTACACCAGCAGATACATTTAAGTAAATATGTGAAGATAGATTTTATTAAATATTAGTAAATGATTATTAATTAAAAAACTACTTTTTATATTTAAATTTTTTATTTTTAATATGTATTACAGAATGCGAGTTTTTTTCAAAAAAACATTTTGTGCAGAAAATATCCAGAAAAATATTGAAATTATTGAGACGATTTAGTATTTAATTTAATTAAATTCAATATATGAACTGCATTAAAGATTATATTACAATTTTTATAAGATATATAAAATTGGCGTTTGATATTTATAATGAAAAGATTCTCTTGATAAAACTCGACTCGTAATTTATATTTTTGATCTTTATTATTATTAAAAGTTAAAATAACAAAAGAGAAAGTTTTAATGTCGCTTTAGTAAGAAAGAAAATAATTAGAAAGTTGATATAATGAATAAAACGTAATGCCTCTATTTTCATTTTATAAATTCAGAAAAAGAAAATGTAAAATTAATAAAGAGTAGCAATTTCACCAAATAATACATCTTGGAATGAATGTTAAAATAAAATGTAATAATTTCTGAATACGTTTTGTTCTGAATAGAATATCATACTTTACAATATTTTATTAAAGAATTCCTTATTTCTAACAGAACATTTTCTCGTTGTTCTCAACCAGACAGTATAAGAACACCATTTATAATATTTTTTCGTTATTATTATTTTATTAAAACTATGCAGAATTATTTGAATGTAAGAAGTGTTTATGTTTTAATCAAACTAAAAATTTTATTTGGAAATTTTCTTTTATATTTTAATTTCATTTAAAATGTTAGTATAGGTATAAATTACAATTTTCTTTGATTTTCGAATGAAGTTATTCTATTTATTGAAAATTCTGTAATAATTAAATTATTTTCAATTTCACACATATTGCACACACATATTTGTTACAATATAATACAAAAATAATAAATTAAAAATTTTATCAGCTATATTTAAAAATAATATGTTTAACAGAAATTTTTAAATAGCATAATTTCTTTAAATACAAGACAACTTTATTTTATTAACGCTAAATTCATTCATTATAGTTAAATTTATTTATATGAATATTAAGTATTTGTATCTGCAATATTTTAAATATAAATATCTGTAATTGTTAAATTTTTTTTTCTTGTTTAGAAATGGAACAAAATTATTTTAAAAATGAATTATATTCTCTACAATCTAGTACATAGAAGAAATTTTAAATAATCTCATTTAAGTAATTTTTTTTTATTATGGTAAGATATTCGCCAGTAACGATAACCAGTTTTTTTGTTTCATCAATAAAAAAATTTTTTTAAATATTTAAATGCATACAAAAAATCTATTATCAAATAAACCTATTTTTTGGAATTTAAATGTTTTTAAGTATTAAACAAAATAATTCTTTTAATTTGCTAGATTCGAAGATACAGCAAGATAAAACAAGTAATTGAATATTCCAAAACCATAAACGAATATTATATAAAATTATCCAAAATAAATAATTAAATATTATATAAAGTTATCCAAAATAAATAATTCATTATTCTACATAGTGTCCATAAAATAACTACCCCTGTTTGGAGACATTTGTAGTTAAAACTATAGAACAGAAGGAAACCAAACTTCATATATAGACTGTAAAAGACATAGATAGATGATTTCCTCAAAAGTGACAAAAGACACCGATAGGGGTGATTTTGGCGCTGCTGTCACGTACTCACTATGAAGTTTGTCCAATCTATTTAGATTTTTCAAATTTCCTGTGCTTACACGACGCAGCGTCACTCATTTCCTTTTAAAATAGAGGGAGTTAACGTTCAATCAGCAATTATTTGTTGTTTTGTGCTTAAAATGCGTTCTACTTTAAATCAACGTTCTTTACTCGTAAAGTTCTTTCTTTTACACTAGAGAATGTATTGCTGCGCCTCTTAGAGGATTTAGAAGGTTTCATAACTACTCCATTGTCTGTTGTAGCCCTGAGATGCATTATAAAAAAATCGAAGAAATTGGATTGCTAAGAGTTAGAACTGGTAGAGGACAAAAAACACTATCGTACTATTCAGTAACAGAAGTTTTCACTGCAGGGTTCGATAATACAGGGACTAGCGCTCGTACAATAGCTCGATATAATATAACAAATATACCTTAGGCTATTGTCTGGAAAAATCTAAGGGAAAATGTTGCGTTTCTATTCGTATAAGATGGGTGGTGTTCAAAAACAGAAAGTGATAGATTATGAGAAGCACCGGGCTTTCACGCTAACTATTTTGGCCCGAAAAGAAATCGACAATGATCGGTCTTGGAAAATTTTATGGGGAGATGAGGCCTATTTTTATCTGAATGGGTGAGTCAATTCTCACATTTGCCAAATTTGGGCAAATTTAACCCACATGGATCCATCAAGTGCCACTGCATTCTCTCAAAATAACATGGTGTGGATTCATTGCCGATTTCATAATAGACCATACATTTTTAAGAATATAATTCTTGCGGGTCTTATTACCTGCACCGTTACTGACGAGAAAGATCAACAAATGCTGGAAACATTTGTTATTCCTCAATTACAGCGAAGACGGTATTTGAACACGCCAATTTTTGAGCAAGATGGATCACGACTACATATCCTTCGTTCGGTACTGAACCTTTTATGGCTTCATTTTGGTAATGAGAAAGTTATCAAACAATGTTTTCCACCCTGCATATTAGATATCATCTCATGTGACTTTTAGCTGTGAGGGTACCTTAAATACGTTGTGTATGCTGGTGGCGTTACAAACCTGAGTTCATTGAAAGAAAATATAAGAACGAGAAGTTACAAAAATCAAAAATGTATTGGCAATAGAGAATACCATACAATGCAATATCTTGTACACAGAGAAGGCCAGAACATTTAAAATATTGCCCGTGTCCTCGGAAAACTTAATGTTGATTAATGAAAGATTATTTTTTGGGAGTTTCATATTGTTGTCATACACTTTGCAAGAGCAATTGTTTTATTATTCGAGCATTATACTGAAACTTGACAAAATCCATCCATGTATTCATTGCAATTATTGACTTTTTCGTTTCCAACAGTTCCAAAATCACTTGCCAGACTGATGATCAATTGGCTAGAGCTCTGGCCTTTGGTAAGACAGTCTTCAGATTCAAATCCTGGTGGTGGCTTAGATGTTTGTTAGTGGTTCAGAATCCACTTTAAACTATAGGTCTCGGTATAATTAGCCCAAATTGTGCACAAAATGACCGTAAAGCGACAAATCAAGCCAAACAAAACCAAAATCACGTATGAGCTAGGAAATTTGAAAATTCTACCTAGATTCTGGAAATTTCATAGTGCGTACATGTCAGTAGCGCAAATATCTTACCGATCTGCCAATTTGTTTTTGCAGAAATCGTCTCCCATGTCTGTATATGAAATTTGGTTTCAATGTATTCATTAGCCTCAGATGAAGATACCTCCAAACAGAGAAATTTATTTTATGGCCACCCCCTGTATACATTTAATATACTATACATTAATATACTAGACATCATTAAAATTAAGTCTCAAAAATCAAATGTTTAGAAAAACACAAAGCTTAAAAATAACATAATACTTTAACATTGAAACTAAGTTAAACAAATGCACTTTATACATTCTTAACATCCTAAGAAATACAACTTTATTTAATCTTATAAAAATGAAACGACGAGCCTTGTCAATAAAAGAAGCAAACTGGAAGCAGAACCGAATAAATGAAAATTCGCTTTAGTATTGGAAATTAAAACAAACGTTCCGGAAAGCTACGATTAATAACAGCACAACTAAATGCACAAATAAAGAGAAAACTTCCTTCGGGCAATCAGAAACATCTGTTTCTCTGCTAACTCGCGTCTCTGGAGAGAACACTCCCCAAGGAGCATTGCTGTGTGTTGTCGATTTATTCTGTGAATTATAGGAGCTGAAAATATGCGCCCGATTCTGTAAATTACTATTATTATTATTAATATTTGGTCCCCGTTGTAAACAAGTAATCTAATTTGGAAAATAACATTTTCTAGTAATCATTTTCTTAAAGTATATAAGGTTTTGGATTTGTTTGTTTCCAGATATGGAGGATTGGAAATTGTTCAGATGTGTTATGTTTCTGGAGAATTTCATGTTGTCCGTGATTGTTCAAATGAATTAATGTTCGTAAAATGTTGTTTCTGTGTAACGTAATGGTGATTACATAATAGATACTGAACATTATACTGCAACTTGACGTAATCCATTTTCTGGGAATTCATTGTAATTATTGATTTTTTCGATTCCAGCAGTTCCAAAATACCGTGGCGGTCTGATGGTCAATTGGCTAGAGCTCTGTACTCTGGTACCACAGGCTTCAGTTTCGAATCCTGGTGGTGGATGTTTGTTAGTGGTTCAGAATCCACATTGAACTGTAGGTCTCGGTCTAATTAGCTTAAAGTGTGCACAGCAGGATCATAATGGGACAAACCAAACCAAACCAATGAGGTAGGAAATTTAAAAAAACTACCTAGATTGTGGAAATTTAATAGTGAGTAAGTGAAAGCAGTTCAAATATCTTACCTATCTGCCAATTTGTTTTTGCAAAAATCACTTTCCCCATGTCTTCTACAGTCTGTATACGAAATTTGATTTCACTTTATTCATTAACTACAGATGCAGATGGATACAAATCAGAGAAAATTATTTCATGGCAACCTTGCATAATATACTATATATTATACAGGGATATATATTATACTATATATTATACATCTGGATCAAAAATTATTCCTCAAAAATCAAAACTTTAGTGAAAACACAACAAAGCTTAAAAATAACATAATACTTTATCATTGAAACTATGTTAAACAAATGTACTTTATACATTCTTAAAATCCTAAGAAATACAACTTTATTTAATCATATAAAAATAAAACGACTAGCCTTGTCAATAAAAGAAGCAAACTGGAAGCAGAACCGAATAAATGAAAATTCGCATTAGTATTAGAAATTCAAACAAAAGTTCCGGAAGATACGATTAATAACAGCATAACTAAATGCACAAATAAAGAACAAACTTCCTTCGGGCAGTCAGAAACATCTGTTTCTCTGCTAACTCGAGTCTCTGGAGAACACTCCCCAAGGAGCATTGCTGTGTTGTCAATTTATTCTGTGAATTATGGGAGCTGAAAATATGCGCCCGGTTTTGGAAATTATTATTATTATTAATAATATTTGGTCACCGTGGTAAACAAGTAATTAGATTTGGAAAATACATTGTCCAGTAATCATTTTCTTAAAGTATTAGGTTTTGGGATTTGTTTGTTTCCAGATGTGGAGGAAATGAAAATTGCTCAGATGTGTTATGTTTCTGGAGAATTTCATGTTGTCTGTGATTGTTCAAATGAATTAATGTTCGTGAAATGTTGTTTCTGCGTAACGTAATGGTGATTACATAGCAGATGTTAACTGTAACTGCTGGAAATATTATGTAATGTGGATAGAATTCGATCGTATACTTCTATAGTAAAAAAATTTTTTTAGACAATTTTTTTTTCAATGCCTAAGGCAAGCGCTGCACCGATGCTACTCACTTAGCACGTCCCAGAAGGTGCGTGTAGCTTGAAAATAAGCTACGGACGCGGAATAACGACACCCCATCAATGCTCTAAGATCCTGTTAGATCGGATAAAAGCAGATTAAGTGGATTCCGAACCACTACAAACATCCATGGTACCGCCGGAACGCGAGCGCTAGCCACTCGGCTGTTCAGTCCCCAAAAGTTATGAATATTTTTTTTTCTAATGCAGCTCACAAAACACTCCAAACAGAGAAATTTATTTTATGGCCCCGCTGCTTAACAAACTACATATATTTATATAAGACATCATTTCTCAAAAATCAAATCTTCAGTAAAAACAACAAAGCTTAAAAATAACATAATACTTTAACGGTGAAACTATGTTAAACAAATTTACTTTATACATTTTTAAAATCTTAACAAATACAATCCTGTATCCTGTATAATATATTATGTATTTTATATAAGACATGATCAAAATTATTTCTCAAAAATCAAACCTTTAGTAAAAACTCAAAGCCTAAAAATAACATAATAATACTTTAACATTGAAACTATGTTAAACAAATGTAATACTTTATAGATTCTTAACATCCTAAGAAATACAACTTTATTTAATCTTATAAAAATAAAACGACGAGCCTTGTCAATAAAAGAAGCAAACTGGAAGCAGAACCGAATAAATGAAAATTCGCTTCAGTATTGGAAATTCAAACAAAAGTTCCGGAAAGCTACGATTAATAACAGCATAACTAAATGCACAAATAAAGAGAAAACTTCCTTCGGGCAATCAGAAACATCTGTTTCTCTGCTAACTCGCGTCTCTGGAGAGAAACTCCCCAAGGAGCATTGCTGTGTGTTGTCGATTTATTCTGTGAATTATAGGAGCTGAAAATATGCGCCAAGTTTCAGAAATTATTATTATTATTATTAGTATTTGGTCACCGTGGTAAACAAGTAATCAGATTTGGAAAATACATTTTCCTGTAATCATTTTCTTAAAGTATTAGGTTTCGGGATTTGTTTGTATCCAGATGTGGAGGATTGGAAATTGTTCAGACGTGTTATGTTTCTGGAGAGTTTCATGTCGTCTGTGTAAATTGTTGAAATGAATTAATGTTCGTAAAATGTTGTTTCTGTGTAACGTAATGGTGATTACATAACAGATACTGAACATTATACTGAAACTTGACGTAATCCATTTTCCGTACATTCCATTGAAAATTGATTTTTCTGTTTCCAACAGTTCCAAATCACGTGGCGGCCAGATGGTCAATTGTCTAGAGCTCTGTCCGCTGATATCGTAGGCGTCAGTTTCGAATTCTGGTGGTGGATGCTTGTTGGTGGTTCAAAATCCACATTAAACTGTAGGTCTCGGTCTAATTTGCCCAAAGTGTGCACAACAGGATGGTAAAGAGACAAATCAAACCAAACCAAAAATCACGAATGGACTAGGAAATTTGAAAAATCTACCTAGATTATGGAAATTTAATAGTGCGCACGTGAAAGCAGCGGAAATATCTTACCTATCTGCAAATTTGTTTTTGCTGAAATCATCTCCCCATGTCTTCCACAGTCTGTATATGAAATTAGGTTAAATTCTGTTCATTAGTCTCAATTACAGATACCTCCAAATCGAGAATATACTATATATTTTTATACTATACTATATATTTATACTATACTATATATTTTAGCATAAGAAAGACCAAATTATTGATATATAATAGACCAAGATAAGACCAAGATATAGTTATATAAGACAAGACAAGACAAGTCTAAACAGAGAATATACTATATATTTATACTATATTATATATTTTAGCATAAGAAAGACCAAATTATTGATATATAATAGACCAAGATAAGACCAAGATATTGTTATATAAGACAAGACAAGTCCAAACATAGAATATACTATATATTTTTATACTATACTATATATTTATACTATAATATATATTTTAGTATAAGACAAGACCAACTATACTATATATTTTTATATAAGACAAGACCAAAATTATTTATCAAAAATCAAATCTTTAGAAAAAATAACACAATGCTTAAAAACCACATAATACTTTAAAATTGAAATTATGTTAAACAAATGAAGTACTTTATACATTCTTAACATCTTAAGAAATACAACTGTATTTAATCTTATAAAAATAAAACCACGAGCCTTGTCAATAAAAGAAGCAAACTGGATGCAGAACCGAATAAATGAAAATTTGCTTTAGTATTGGAAATTCAAACAAAAGTTCCGGAAAGCTACGATTAATAACAGCATAACTAAATGCACAAATAAAGAAAAACTTCCTTCGGGCAATCAGAAACATCTGTTTCTCTGCTAACTCGCGTCTCTGGAGAGAACACTCCCAAGGAGCATTGCTGTGTGTGTTGTCGATTTATTCTGTGAATTATAGGAGCTGAAAATATACGCCCGGTTCTGTAAATTACTATTATTATTATTAATATTTGGTCCCCGTTGTAAACAAGTAATCTAATTTGGAAAATAACATTTTTCTAGTAATCATTTTCTTAAAGTATATAAGGTTTTGGATTTGTTTGTTTCCAGATGTGGAGGATTGAAAATTGTTCAGACGTGTTATGTTCTTGCAGAATTTTATGTTGTCTGTGATTGTTCAAATGAATTAATGTTCGTAAAACGTTGTTTCTGTGTAACGTAATGGTAATTACATAACAGCTGTTAACTGGAACTGTTAGAAATATTATGTAATGCGGATAGAATTCGATCGAATGCTTTTGTAGTAAATAAATTGCCTTAAAAATATGTTTAAAATTTTAAAAAAGAAAAGAAATGTAATAACTGTTTTATAATAATAATTAGTATAATTTTTTTCTAATTATTATTATAAAACAATTATTATATTTCTTCCTTTTCAAATTTTAAACATATCTTTTAAGGCATTTTTTTTTTTTACTATTAAGATAAAATACAGTTACTTGCTATTATTAAACAAGTAACTACAATTTTAAAATTTTGATAAAAGATTTGATTATGTTATTTTATGACATAACAGAAACGAATTATTACAATTATTTTGATGGTAAGCATTTTAAATTTTTTTCTCTGATCCTGGAATTTGCAATTTTTTTCATTGCCTACTGATAAGGTGACAGAAGGTGATCACAACAGAAACTGCCGTCTCTTCCCTCTTTTTATGAGACCATACGTGTTTTTGGACTTGGTCTAGATGTTGCTGTTTACCAAGTGGGATAAGGAAAAAAATTTTTTAAATACATGGTAAAAAATTAAAAAAAGTAAATGTGTAAAAAAGTAATGCATAAAAGTAAAGTAACAATCTCAATTTAATTAATTTCTATCAATTTAACAATCTTCTTTTCTATCAATTCAAATGACAAATAAAAAAATACTATCAATTCATAATTAAAAATTTTGTTAATTTAATTTGCATTTTAAAAACAAAAATTAAATATTTCTTTTATAAAATTGTTTATAAATTAAAATTAACAGGCTTATTGCCATTGTAAATGATTTATATTGTAATTAAATATTTTAGAAAGAAATTATCTTTTAATTATAAAAATTAATCTTAATTTACATATTATAATAAAGAATTAAACTTCTTTATTATTTCAAATTTGTTTTCTATATATTTGTATTATGAGATCATACGAGTTTTTGGTCTAGATGCTGCTGTCGACCAAGTGGAGAAGAAAACCCAACACCATAGAAAATTATTTTTTAATTATTTGTTCGACTGATAATTTTTTAATAATTGATGAATTGTCCATTCAATATCCTTTTACAAAGTTTTAATATTTACCCATTTAACGCATTTTAACAAAATGTCATTTGGCATTACGGTTATATAAACAACGTAACATCAAAAGTATTAAAAATACTAGTTAATTTTATTCAAAAGTTAATAGAATGCCTGATTTTTTAATTATCCATTAAATCCATTTTTATTTATTTATTTATTTTATTTATTTATCCATTAAATATATCAATACATTAAAAAAATATGGGCAGGAGATAATATTTACGAATATATTTCTACAAAAGAGAAATTGGGGTGAAACTGAAAACCAAATGAGATTACTAAAATTTTAATGCGGAGAACACAGCAAAAAATATAATCATTTGGAGTATTTTTTGTTGATTTAGGTTAATTGCAAGAAACAAAAAGTTTCCCTCACTTAATTTAATATGTATGCAAATTGGAAACTTTTTCAACAATATGTATCTCTAATTTATAGACACCAACAATGGAGATTATCTTTACTGCACATCGCTGTTTTCATCCCAGTAAAAATTTAAATAAATAACATTTATGTTTTAGATATAAATAAATTTTGTTTAGTAGTGTAATTTAGGACAAAATTACAGATATCTTAAATCATATTCTTCCATTCATGAAAACTAAATAAAAATGTTTTATGAAAAATGAATTTTTCAGAATTTATTAATTTAGTTTGTTAAAAGAAAGTCTTTTAACAAATTAAAACAAATTAAACTTTTTTTAAACTTAAAAGAAATTTAACTTACTTTTAACTTAAAAGAAAGTCTTAAAGTAAGTGAAAGTCTTAGTAAAGTGAAAAATTTTAACTTAAAAGAAAGTCTTTTAACAAAATTTAGGAAAATTTAGCATTTTTATATATTACATCAGTTTTAATTATTTATTAAATCAACTATATTAAGGCACTAAATCACATCATGGAATCTATCTATCTATCTATCTACCTATCTATTTATCTATCGACCTATTTATTTATCTATCTGTCTCTCTCTATAAAGATCAATATATATTCTATATAGATCAATATATATCAATCTGATTCCTCTAAAAGATCAATTATAGTAATATTGAGTAAATTATATTGGGAGCAATATATAGTTGAGTAATATATATATATATTTATGATAATATTGAACCCAAATTTCTTGAATAATCTGAAGCATGATATAAATAAATGATTAAATATCATAATCATTTCAAAACATTATAACTATCAATTATATTTTTTATTTTATTTATATTTTTAAAATTGTTTTCTTATGCAGGAATATTTAATATGAGGACACATACAAGTAGAAAAGCAAACATATAGCAAATTCAGCTTTGATCAGTGAGCATTGCTGTTCTGTTATATGATATCCTAATTTGGAACAAACACATTCAAGGAGAGTGGCAAACCTCCACCTCACCGCCATTAAAAGGAATTTCCTGCCTAAAAATTATTATGCTTATTACCAGCATGGATGATACAAATTTTCGTTCGACTTAGTATTGGGCTTCAAACTCAGTCAAATAAAAGCCAAGCTTATTAAGACTATAATTTCAGCGTACAAGCTTATTAAGACTATATTTCGTACATTTAGTCTTAGTCTTTTATTATTCAATTCCTTCTATTAGCTCACACTCTCCCCCGCATATATCTTGTTCAAATTTTCAATCGTTAATGAAATACTTTTTATTCATCCATTCATGCCCAAATACATTTTTTTTTTTTGAACTTGTAGTGAATGACGCTTGATGTTAATAGAGTTTTTTCAAAAATATTAATTCAGTAATTAAATTAAATTAATTAATTTTAGTTTGTTTTTAGATTTAAGTTGCATATATCTACCAATAGATGGCGCCAGATAAACTTAAAAAAATGAATGAAAATTATTTATAAAGGACTTTCTGCAGTAGAGTGAAAAAGTAGGAATTGACTTTAAAATTTTTTTATTTTATTTTTACTTGTTTAAATTTTAAAATAGGAAGAATATTTTGGGAAGAGGATAAATCTGATATGAATAATTAAAAGAAGAAGTTAAACTGCTTTTTATCAGTTTAATGCTATACTTTAATGCATTACTGTAATAAAAATTACAAAAATGGTCCATGCACGAAAAGACAAGACATCACAAAATGTCAAACGTGATTTCATGTAATGCGATATGCAAGCAACGGAAACAGAATATTTATACGAAAACTATTTCAAATATAAAAATAAAATAAAACTGATGGCAAAGGAAAGTTGGACAGCTTTTATTTCATAGAGCTCAAGGATTTCTGAATTTTTGACATGGGAATACAAAAGATGCCTCCAAACATTTGCATGTCACATTACTTACTACAGAGATTACACATATATATGTATATATACTAATGTGCAAGCTATTTTGTTATTCCGGGATTAAATCTTTTATTTAGATATGGTCTAAAAATTCTATGATTAGCAAGTTAAATTTATGATTTAGAATAATATTCTGTATTAATATTTAGCAAGACGATGAACGAAAAATAATTTACTACAAATATCGTTTTTCATGTAAAATATTCTGTAATAAACTCTACTTTGCTTCTTCTGCCATATATGTCGATTTCTCTATAAAATGATTTAATGCATTACTTATGATGATTTAATAAATAAATAAACTGATTTAATGCATAAAAATTCTAATTTCCAAAATTTTAAATTGTTAAAAGATTTTTTTAAGTAATTCAAAATTCTAAAAGATTCAAATTTTAACTAAATTAATAAATTCTAAAAAGATTTATTTTTTAATAAAATGCTTTTTGTTCAAAAATTCGTACTATGAATGAAAGGACATGATTGAAGATATTTGTAATTTTTATAGAAAAGATAGCTGTAATTTTGTCCTAAATTATTCGTATTGCGCTGTACAATACGAGTATATACACTGAAATGACAAAAGTCATGGGGATATCTCTAATATCGTCGGCCCTCCTTTCGCTCGGCGAAGTGCAACTCGACGTGGCATGGACTCAACAAGTCGTTGGAAGTCTTCTGCAGGAATATTGAGCCATGCTGTCTCGATAGACGTCCATAATTGTGAAAGCGTTGATGGTGCAGGATTTGGGCACGAACAGATCTCTCTCGATGATGTCTCATAAATGCTCGATGGGATTCATGTCGGGCGATCTAGGTGGCCAGATCATTCGTTGGAATTGTCCAGAATGTTCTTCAAACCAATCGCGAACAGTTGTGGCCCGGTGACATGGCGCATTGTCATCCATAAAAATCCCATCGTTGTTTGGGTACATGAAGTCCATGAATGGCTGCAAGTGATCTCCAAGTAGCTGAACATAAGCATTTCCAGTCAATGTTCGGTCCAGTCGCACTAGAGGACCAAGTCCGTGCCATGAAAAAAACAGTCCACATCATTACGGAGCCACCACCAGCTTGAACATTGCCTTGCTGACAGTTTGGGTCCATGGCTTCGTGGTGTTCGGCGCCACACTAGAACCATCAGCTCTTATCAACTGAAATCGTGACTCATCGGACCAGGCCACGGTTTTCCATTCATCTAGGGACCAACCGGATATGCTCACGTGCCCACGAGAGTCGCTGCAAGCGATGTCGTTCTGTCAGTAAAGGCACTCGAGTCGGTCTTCTGCTGGAATAGCCCAAGAAAGCCAAATTTCTCCGCACAGTTCTAACAGACAAGTCCCCTTGTACGTCCCACATTGATTTCTGCGGTTATTTGACGCAGTGTTGCTTGTCTGTTAGAATTTACGACTCTTGCAGACGTCGCCGGTCTCGGTTGTTAAGCAGCAGGCGGTCGACCACTGCGCTGTCCATGGTGGGATGTTATGCCTGAAATTTCATACTCGGCACACTCTTGACACAGTGGATCTGGGAATGTTGAATTCCCTAACGATTTCCGAAATGGCATGACCCATGCGTTTAGCTCCAACTAACATTCCGCGTTCAAAGTCTGTTAATTCCCCGTCGTGCGGTCATCATCACGTCAAAACCTCTTCACATGAATAACTGAACAGAAATGAAAGCTTTGCGAAAGCACTGCGCATTTATACCTGTTCTACGCGATGCTACTGCCATCTGAAAATTTGCATATTGCTATCCCGTGACTTTTGTCACTTCAGTGTATACTGGATAGTATAATATTGATACTATACTATAATACTGATAGAAGTTATTGCTTTGAAAATAAATACTGATAGAAGTTATCGCTGGTAATGCCTAGTTCATGTTATCAGAATTTCTACAAATGCCAAGTCATAAAAGTGGAACAATTACTCTTGTAACTCTCCCAAGGAGGCAGAAATTTCACGTACTATTAACTACATGGAGGGACGTCTTGAAAATAATAAATTATATAAAAATAGCTTTTACTATGAAATGAACTATATAAAAAATTAATTTATATTTAGAAAGAAATTTTAATGTATTTATTTACTTTCACTTCACCAATATATATATATATATATATATATACATCGATTTAGCTGATTTTTTAATACACAGAAATTTTCCAAAATTTTAAGTAGTTAAAAGATTTTCTTTTAAAGCAAACTAAATTAATAAATTCTAAAAACATTCATTTTTTATAAAAAAAGTTTTTATTTAGCTTCTATGAATGAATGAGCCATTTTTAAATAAAAATGCTTTTTGTTCGGAATTCGTTCTACGAATGGAAGAACATTGAAGACCACTGATTGAAATTTGTAATTTTTGTAGAAAAGATATCTGTAATTTCCTTGTTCCCCTAAATTATTCGTATTGTGCTGTACAATACGAGTAATATACTGACAGTATAATATTGATACAATACTATAATAATGATAGAAGTTATTGCTTTGAAATCTGACTTCTATTACTTTGTGAAGGTGGACAACGTTAACTTGGTGGACACTGTTAGTATAGACAGTTGGGCAGCCTGATAACGCCCACTTGGTGTTATCAGCATTTACGCAACAAGAATAAGAAAAGTGGAAATATTACTCTCAGTAACTCCTCCAAGGAGGTACAATTTCCATGTACTGTTAATTACATGGAGGGAGGGTTGAAGTATTCCCAACGTCTTGAAAATAAAAAAAAAATGTATAAAAATAGCTTTTACAATGAAATTAATATGTAAAAATTTATTAGCATTTAGTTATATTTAGAAAGAAACTTTAATGCACTCATTTGCTTCATTTTTAACATCCCTGCTCCCCACGCACAAAATAATATATATATATATATATATATCGATGTATATATATCGATTTAATTGATTCAGCTGATTTAATACATAAAAATGCTAAATTTTCCAAATTTTAATTAGTTAAAAGATTTTCTTAGCAAACTAAATTAATAAAAACGTTTTTTTTTAGTTTTTATTTAAAGCTATGAATGAAAGAACACCGTTTAAGATATCTGTAACTTTGTTTTAAATCACTGTATTGTGTTGTAGCCCACTGATAGAAGCCATTGCTTTGAAAGCTTGACATCTATTACTCGGCGAAGGTGGACAACTTGTTAACGTGGTGGACACTGTGACAGACAGTTTAGTATCGACAGGCGGGCCGTCTGGTAACGCCTAGTTCATGTTATCAGGGTTCCTTAATACAAGTCATAAAAGTGGAACAATTACCTCCTCCATGGAGGCCCAGTTTCCACCTACTATTTATTATACGGAGAGACCTTTGAAGTGGTGTACCCAACGCCTTAAAAATAATAAATTATATAAAATTAGTTTATAGTATGAAATGAACTATATTAAAATTTATGTATATTTAACTATATTTAAAAAGCCAACGGCCATACCATGCTGAATATACCGGTTCTCGTTAGATCACCGAAGTCAAGCATCATTGAACGCGGTCAGTACTTGGGTGAGTGACCATCTGGGAACACCGCGTGCCGTTGGCATTCACAAATTTGGGACCTGAATGCTGAGTGTCTAGCGCTGGCGCTCGGTGCCACAGGTTTCGAGTTCGAGTCCCGGCGGTGCCATGGATGTTTGTAGTGGTTCGAATCCACTTTAAGCCGTGTGTCCCGGTCTCCTATGACTGTAAGAGCGTCACGGAGCCAAAGTCAGACTTCTACCTACGGGTGCACCATCACAACAGAAGCTGCTTCCTTCTCCTGCAATCATGAGTACGTATGGGCTCGGGCTTGGCCAGCCATGGGATAAGAAACAACAACAACATATTTAAAAACTTTTAATGTACCCTTCACTTCAGTTTTTAACAATATTCTTTTTCATATATATATATATATATATATATATATATATGTATGTACATTCATCAATAGTACGGCTGCCCAGGGTGTCAAGGCTTTCCTTGAAGAGATTGCATTCTTTCTGATGGCAACGGTCCTCCAATTTTAATCTTTAGTACAGCTAACTCTTTTCCAACTGCGTCTATCCATCGCTACTTCTTGATCGTCCTCTTCTCTTGTCCGTGTAACTTGTCAAAACGAGCCTTTTTTTACAGGGTTTAAATCATTCGTTCTAAATACATAATCAGTCCAGTTTAATCTATCGATCTCAATAAATTTTTATAATATCTGGGTTTTTTATAGCATTTATAAATTTCTCCGTTGTGCCATCTTCTCCAACAATCACTTTCCTAAAAACCTCCAAGAATAACCCTTAAATCTTCCACTCAAATATACCCAAATGGGCCTCATCAGATCTTGCCATAGACCAAAAAAATAGGTTTCATAAAGGTTTTATATAACAAGAATTTAATTTGTTTGCATATGAACTGTGATTTAAACAGATTTCTTAACCTAAGAAACGGCCTTACTAGGCAGACACACACTTCTGGTTTTTTATTTCAGGTAAGATATTATTTTAACAATTAATTTCTGATCCTAAGTATTTAAAATTAAATACAGATTCAAAAGGGTAAGTGCCTAAAGTAATATATGTATCCTTTAATTTAAGGTATTATTTCTCGAGGAAAGCATATATTATTTTTTTCCTGGTTTATGTTTAGATGCAAGTTTCCTTTCAACTGATTCAAAAAGCTCGAAAGCTTCCTCTAAAACTACAAATATTACAACATTATATACGTGCTATGATTATCATCGTGCAATGATTACAACATTATATACATATGTACATACATACACACACACAATACCACATATATATATCAAATATGTATGAGCGATGTAGGATTTTTAAAAATATATTTATTCAGTTTTCTTTCAGCAACCTTTTCTTTTATTTGAAAAGTTCTCGTGAAAAGCGTTTCAAATCATTTCTCTTGATCTAAAACCGTATTTCCATCTTCTTAAATGAAACTTTTTGTAATATTTAACATATGCATTTTTACCAAAAATTTAGACGAAATAAAAAAATCAAAACTTCAAAGCGTATCAAAATATGCACCCTTATTCAAGTTGAATATTTTAGTAAAAATGCGATCGCAAGTTCTGACTCGATTTCGTAGAAAATTCCTCCTCGTAAGTGAATGCAAAATTGTTTTGATGTCTGACATAATGGGAATTTAAAATTCATGAAGGAACCTCATGTAACTCGATTCAAACAGAAAAGTCGCATTAAACGCTAGTTCTTACTTTAATGAAACTTTAACGCGAGGCGAGATGTTGGAACTTTATTAAGACTTCTCATTCAAAGCGAGTGAGTTTTTAATATTCGTATCCAATGCACTAAAAA